>OMKZ01024970.1:2896-20546 GCA_900302535.1 Neoniphon sammara
GATAATCTATTGATGTGGAGATGCTTGTGGGAAGGAAGTTAAAAAAAAATAGACTGCGTAGAATGAGCGCAAACACACAGACACGCACACCACACACACACACACACACACACACACACACCACACTCCCCACCAACCACCCCAGCTATAGCCTCCATACTGTGAGCAGGACGGCAGCCAGGGATATGCTGATTTAGAGGTCTGGGATGTCGGGGTAAAAGAGACATTCTGCTCTCTGGCCAGATGCCGACCCACCCTTCAGCCCCACTTAAGCGCACCATTACTCTGTGAAATGACTGGGGAGTTTTCAGCCATTTTATTAATATGGCTATTGTTTGCGCTCCTTTAGTTTAACGGCTGTGAAGTTCAGGACACAACAGGAGAAAGAGCACAAAGGCTGTTTGGACCAGGTTTTTACTCTGCCAGCCTGTTTTCTTGTCTTTTTCTTTTTTTTTCAACAGTACTGCTCACTGACAGTGAGAAGAGCTGACAGCGGCTAATAAAGAATAACATACAGTATTATTTTTGGAATGCTAATGTTGCTCTTTTACCAAGTGGCCCTGAAAGTTTTCTCTCTCTCCTCCTTGGGAACAGCATGGCTGGCTGGTGGCTGCATCACATCCATACTTTTAAGGCCTGTCAAGATGTTCAGATAAAGGCTGTTTGAAGCAGCGGAGTCCAATCGCTCAGATAATCATACATGCTTTATGTTTTTGGGGGCCGTTCCTTTGTTAGATAAGAGAATTTTGTGGAACTGTTGAATAATTTAGTCTCACCCGACGGTGGAAGCCAGACTTGCGTCTCTCTCTTTGATAAGGCACTGAGAGCTCTCCACCACCAGCCTCGCATCTCTTATGCCCTTTTTCTTCTTCTTCTTCTTCTTCTTCTTCTTCTTTTTTTTCCACCACGCTGCAGAATTTACAATTCCTCTCATCCAGATTCACCATGGCAACGTGTGTCATCTCGCTTTATGTGCTGGAAGAACATAATCTGGTCGTCTGAAACAACTGTTGGTTGCTGAGAGCATCACTTGATTGGGAGGGAAAGAAGGGGCAAGATGGGAGAAAAGAGGGGAGGGGAGCAGTGGCGCCCCTAGGGCAGAGAGAGGACTCCCCTGACCTATTTAAATCATGAAGACGGGCCTTTGTTATTATAACCTTCTGCTCTCTCAGGTCCTCCATTTGAATATTTCTCACCTTAGGCCTATATCTGAGTACAGTGCATCTCTTGGTGGAAGTCAGTAGCTGCCTCTTGCTCCTCATTACCATATCTAATGGCCCCTGATGAAATCTATGATGACGGCTGCACCGTGTAGAGCCTTTCTCTCAGTGCACGGAGATGTTGCAGCGTGTTTGCTAGGAGAGGGTATAGCCTAGGCTGCTTTCACTGTAGCAGAGTAAACCTCAGCTTTGTCAGGATATATCCGTCCAATAGGATGTAATGTCAGTGCCTTACACAATTGCTCAGGTCTGATCTATCCTGAATGACTGTCTTTTGGCGGAGAGACAGGTGGATTCTCCTACTGTACAGATCAGATCCATGTGCTGCCCTAATGGATGCAGGCTTTATCGATGCGGTCAGTGTGTTTACAAATGATCAGCCCCACTGAATGAGGCTGGTGCTAATTGCTATTGATGATTAAATGCCTGTTGCAAAAGGCTAATACTTAGACCCATCGACCAAGAGATCGCTTGTTTGTATCTGATATGCAGGTCTATACTGCATCATTCATTGGTGTGCTTGTAAAGATAACTGAATCAGCGCACTCCAGACTGAGGTATTTGGTTGTGCATGTAAGGTATTGTCCTTATAACCATATAAGACAGTGTGACACTGAGAAGTGTCCCCGAATTGCCCTTTCTGTGGGAGTTTTAGTTGGATGTTGAGCGGTTCTGATCCACACTGGTGCAGATTACTGGGAATTTAATTTATCTTAGTGTTTTTGCTTTCAAATTACTCTAAATGCACTGCTCCAGAAGCCACATTGTCAGGCTATTTCTGGCACAGAGCTTTGCTGACAATGTACCGTATTTTAAAATGACTTATCTTCCAGCTGAGCTGGCATAATACTTCTCAATGGCTCAGGTCTTTACTATGAGACCTGCTCAGATACTTATTTCAAGAAGTCAGTTCTAGCTGTTTAATGCACCCAGGGAAATAGGCATGAGCATTTTGCAGAGTTGTGTTGAATGTGCAGAGAACTGATGCCGTGCAGCCCCAGAGTGGTTCTCATCATGTCTGATAGAACAATATGAAATCAAAGCTGTGTGCTCGGAGCACTTCGCAGAGTTAAAGTGTCAAGCATCAGGGAGCGTCAGAACAGATTAAAAGCCTTTCCTCCCTGCTCTTCTCTCCTTTTTTTCCCAGCATCTTTCCCCTTATTTCTCTTCTATTTCATCTATGAAACGCCCTCCCTCCATATCTTTTTTGCTACTTAGTTAGGCTATCTCCTTTCATCTGTCCTCTTCACACTGTTCCATGCCTTTCCCCTTATTTTCCCCTCCCGCTCTCTCCCCCTTTTTCCTCTCCCCTCCTCTTCCCCCTTCCCTCTTCTCCTCTGTCTGCGGGGCCTGAGATGGAGTGGCTCAGTCACACAGAGCTCATAGTTAATTAGGCTTGGCCTTGTCACACATTGAGGGCTGGAGCCAGAGCTTTAGCTAAACCCAGTGGGGAGGCAAGGACAGAGATGGAGATCTAGAACAGTTGGCGTCAATCTATTGCCTGCTGCTGACAAAGCTAGCTACCATTCCCCTCCTGTAGTAAACCCATTACGCAGGAAGACTTTGTGTTTGGTGTACATGTAATACATAACATGAGTATTTTCTCCTGCTATGCTGTTGTATGGAGGTTCAAATCTATTATTCATCAGCGTGCAATACAATATGCAATGCCTTGTGGAAAAGGCACAAGTTGTGCCTGTGAAAATTCTGCCAGCGTTGTCAGGCATGTTTATGTTGCCCTTTGGAGCAGGGACTTGGCTTGCAATATAATGGGGATCTGCATAGCCTCTCCCCCTATGGATTGCGGTAGCCTGTGTGAAATATCCCCCAGCTTAGCAGTGTGTACAGCTATTCAGATGGAGAATCGGCCTCTCTTTTTCTCTCCCTCATTCTCTCTTTTTCTCCATGTGCTTGACATAAAAAGAGAAAATCCCATTTCAGCCGTGACATTCTGCCTGTGTAGCAGAAACATACAGGGACTATACATCAAAGCAAGGCTGAGTGCACAGTGAGGGAGCGGAGCTATAATGACGATGGCAGTCCACGGTGATAATATAGAACCACTAAGAAAGAGTGTTGAAGTTATTACTCAAGTATATACCCTGCATCAAATTTGTTACACAAGCGCGCAGGGAATATGAAGCTCACTTTGAAATATTCATTCCTTCGCACATTGTACAAGCAATTAATTCAGGCGAGTGCTTAATTGGTTAATCAATCTACCAACAGAACCCAATTAAGTCTTGATCGGTTTAGGAGAAATATGTTTTTTTTGTTGTTTTTTTTTTCATCGTAGCATGGTTGCCTTATGTCTAAATATACCTCTTCTCTTGGCAGGGTCCACGTACAGCGTTCTCTCCACGATGCCCTCTGACTCAGAAAGCAGCAGCTCCCTCAGTAGTGTTGGTATGTACACTTACCCGAGATCCCTACAATGTTGTCCTGTGTCATGAGAAGAAGTCGGAGAATTTCACACCGCAACAGTGAAACAGTTTACTAGCTCCGTCAACATCATGACTTGTGGTATTTTGTTTTAAAGGCACACAAAAAATTAGGTGATATTATATCCAGTCCTGCTTGTTTGATGGACTACAGAGCTCAGATGCTCATTGTTTTCTTTTTCCTTTTAATTTAAGTCCCTTAAAGCTCATTTGGTGCAGTGGCAGAGGGGAAAAACACTCTCCCACTGTCCTCGTCTTTCCTTAAGGAAGTTTACCATGCTTGCTGTTCCCTAGTTTTGACAGGGGTCCAAATGACTCAGCTGTGTTACATAAACCTCCAAAAGGGCCAAACGTTGAGCCAAAGATGAACATAATCCTCAGATTTCCTGCCCCAGTCCCTCTGCTATGGGTGTTCTATGAACAAAAAGTCCCCGAAAATGACTGACTCCTTTTAGTATTATTTTTTTGTTCCCCCAGAGGCTTTTTAAAGGCTATTGTGATCCACCAATTTGGCATAAAGTTAAGGACACACAGTAAAGGAGGATGTCTTTTATTGTGTGAACAGCAGAGTCTTGTCTCTAGAGATCACTGAGGCAGATTTCACTCTGGGTCAGGACAGGTAGAATGAAACCATCACTTCCCCTAACAGGTACATAAAACCAGGGTTAAAAAAATGATGTCTCCCTGGGAACACAAGCATAAGATATTAAGTATTTCATTGTAAGGTATTAATCCTTTACAAAGACCTTAGATTCCTTGACATTCCAAACATGACTGTCTGCACAAGCGCTCTTGAGACCTCGGTATAAACCAGACAGAAAGAACCCGAAATACATCCCCAAATCCAAATCCCATCTGAGATCTGCCTTTTCATTTTGCTGTCAGATTACTGATGCCGTAGCCTCGTGAATCCAAGGTAACTGTCTGCAAATTTGCAGCAGATTGTCATGGGGGGAAAAACCCGGCAGATTAAATAGGAATTTCATAGGCGGTTGTTGTCTTGACCATTTAGTGTCATGCATGGAGAATATCTGGGACTGACATCTTTTACCTCTTGCCTTTAAGCACAGAATTTGCTTGCATGCAAGAGTACTGAGATAGGTGACTGTGTCCTCTTGGTAGTGTCAGGTTTAATGCCCTCAGACAGTAAAATGGAGATAAATTTATTTTAATGGCACCTACCTGGGCCAATCTGCAGTATTACATGCAAGTTCTGAATGTCGATGTGCATTGATGAAGAATCTCCTTTCCCGGTATGTGCCGGTTAATAGCCCTAGCCCTCGGTAATGTGCTCACTTTTGCAGGTTCGCCTGTGAACGGCGAAGCATCTTCCCCGCCCCCGGCCATGAACGACAACCGGCCATCCGGCGACAACCTGGACACCATCTTGTTCCAGCTCCGTCAAGTGACCAGGGAGAGGGACGATCTCCGTAAGCGCCTGGCACTGGCGTCACCTGGGACCACCTTCGACGACTGCAGGTACAAGCCAGGGCCTGCCTGCCAAGTTTTCTTTTTTTTTTCTCTCAGTCACACTTTTAGTTTGCTGATGCTTATGAATTTGTCCACTGTGATTATAAGTGCTCTTTTTGTTTTAGTGAAATACAAGAGAGCCAAGGCTTAGCTATTGACTCAGACCTGAGATTCATTGCTCTGGGCGCAGGCAAATTTTATGATCGGTATGTTTGCTCTCTGGGTTGTTACAGTCTCTATGTTGCCCGTGTCCTCAGTTCCGGGTTCCGTGTCATTATCTCATAATTCTCTGCTGTCAGGGGTAATGGTGACTCTACCTGGGATGGGAGGGGGGCATTGACGCTCTTGGCTGCTTTTAAAATTTTATGTGCTCCATTTCCCAAATATTTCATATGCAGCAGATGATAGGAAGCTGCATGAAATACAGCTTTATACATCAGATGCCGACATTATGCACATTGCGTAGCTTTTACAGAGCCCTATGCTTGTATATTTACATTTAATCAACTGACGTTTTGAAGAGCTCCATTCCAAACATCTACATTCATTTTGGAAGAGAAATGCTACCTGAAATTCATCAGGGCAGTATTTGAAAAAAATACAAATGACTTTGACTACTTTATAAGAAAATGTCTTCAGATGACTCATAACTTCAGTAGTAACCCCATGATATGCTTATCTTTTATTCCAGCATTCACTATGGGAGTGCGTGCCATTTTTAAAAAATGGTTGATATCTTATTTTGGAACAAAACTCTCCATTTCCTTCTTATCTTCTCATGCAAAGTGAAATGTTACCAATGTCCTTGGTTTGCTCTCTCCTTGTATCTGAGCTGGCGTTGGCTGCATTTGCAGACAAGGTTGCTGGCTGGGGTGTTGATTTCTCGCTACTTGTCTCCTAAAGGCCAAATTCCAAAGCTAGCCATGACTATGAGCGTCTAAAAAGCCAGTGCATGAGGGCCATGGCAGACCTGCAGTCTCTGCAGAACCAGCACACCAAAACACTCAAGAGGTGCGAGGAGGCTGTCAAGGAGGCTGACTTCTACCAGTAAGTATTACCCATGCCATGTCTCTCTTCCCTTTTTTTTTCTTTCCCCTTGATAGTGGAGACCTCTTTAAGTCTTCCCGCTGTAAGCATTTATCTGAATTATTTAACCTAAATGCAGTGCCACTCCCTAGCCCTACTGTAAGTTGTTTTGCTTGCCGTACAGCAGCAGTGATACCGGTTTGTTGGCAGTCATTACCCAAGTGCAGTTGTTTAACTGAGGGATGAACATTCTGCCACCTACCACCTGCTGCCTTTTAGTGTAGGAATAATTACATTTTATTGCATAGTTTTACTGGAATACGGAAAAATAATGGCATGGTGTTGCAATTAACCTAATTGAAAGAACATCCCTCGGAGCTACAGCTGGCTTTCACATCGAAAGGGAATTGGCATTACATAAATACACACATGGGTTTAAGAGCTTGGAAGTGGAGGCATTTTTGTGATTGAATCACTCAGGTTAACAGCACATAGGACCAGGCTAAATTTCTGGAGTGCGGACACTGAGTATAGATTAGTCATTTATAAAATTAAATACAAATATGAGCAAATATAAATATACATTACAAATATGATGGGGGCACAAGATGAGTCGTCAACTCAGTTGAGGTTAATCGCTATTCTGATCATGCAAACCGGTTATACAAAATCTTAGAGGACTTTTGGCTAAAATTTCCATATCAAAGTAAACCTACATCCAATTAAGTCATTCCACACATGGAGCGTAATCCCAAACATTAAATCTAGGCTTGTAAAGTTATTATGTGCTGCTTAACATTTGCCCTCACTACACACAGACAGAAGGCAAGATGCGATGGATTATCACGATGCCCAAGTCTATGTAAAGCACTCAGTTTCAATGGATTATGTTTTGCGTGCATCATTTTGCACCCAAGTCATTAATTTTCCCATTGCCTTCTCATTCTTAAAGACTGGCCACAAATTAAATCAGTTTTGAAATTTGCTTCACTTTGACCTTTTTACGTGCCACCAGATATTGCCTACAGAATTGATGAATTGTAAGCACTTGTTTACTCAATGTCATCAAACCTCCTGTTTGCTGTGTTGTGTGTGGGTTTCTGCTTGTGTGTTTGTGCGTGCTATGTGGCTGTACACACACACACACACACACACACAAACACCTCTATATTTACTTCCTCTCCACCTGTGCGTGTGGCCTCTCCCCAGCATGCTGCACAGCCGGGTGCTGGGCGAACAGTCGCAGCTGAAGGAGGAGATGGAGGCCCTGAGGAGGGACAACGCCCAGCTGGTCAGAGAGCACAACCACCTGAAACAGAACTGCGAGGAGCTCAAGAGACTGCACAGCGAAGACCAGAAAGAGGTGGCGGACCTCCGGCTGCAGCAACAACAGGTACGCAGAGGCAGTGCACCGTTGCCTGTGTCTACCCTGTAAGAAAAACAGAAATACAAAAATAAATTGCCCCCTTGCTGCAGTACTGCACCTTTTCGATTTTTTTTTTTTTTTTGCTAGAGTCTTACATTTCACAGGAGTCCTTGGCCTCATCCAAAGAAGAATGCCTGTTGTCCTCTGTATACAGAGTACTGTGTTACAAGCTGTTGTGTAAGGGTGCTGTGACCTGTATTGGGCTGCTGTGCAGTACTGTCTCACACAGCTCCCATGGGAACACTGCAGTAGTGGAGAGCACAGGGCAGCCAAGCACAGGGAAATGCATACAGAGCACTTGTGAAAAGGGCAGGCATAGAAGAAAAGGGCTTTGGCTTGGGCAAAGGGCACATTGACCCAAGCCGTGTAGCTACATGATCAGTGTGTGTATATGCTCACACACACACACACACACAAACACACAGAAGCTGTGCTGAAGACTAGGTCAATACTGCCCTCAGGTCAACTCAGCTCTCCCAGGAATCACAAGACAATATCAGCAAAACCTCCAGCAATGAGACATTCAGCCTGACATACAGTGAAAAATGCAGTCTTAATGAGGCACTTTACACACAATACCAATCTAATTCTGCAGGCCAGACAGTTTAGTTTGCTCATCAGTAACCTATTCAACAATGTTAAGGGATATGCTGTAATCTAGTTCTAGTAATTTATGAGAGTCATTGTGGTGGCTGGTGCTGGATTTGCTTGCGCCTCACTGTTACAACAGGACTGTGTGTCTACCCATTGATGCCATCTGCTGCTTAGCCGGTGCACAGCAGATACAGACCCAGTTCAGTTTCATCTGATGTCTTCCATCTGCATAATATTTGATGACATATTCCAATATTTGAAAATCTTTGCTTGATGTTTGGGTGACAACATTTCCAACAGAATCAATATTTTTGCGATGGCTGACATATTTTCTTGTCCTCATCAGGTCATGAGGGAGAAGGGCTCATCTGAAGTGCTTAACAAACTGTACGACACGGCCATGGACAAGCTGGAGGGTGTAAAGAAGGAGTACGACGCCCTGAGCAAGCGCTACAGCGAGAAGGTGGCCAACCACAACACAGACCTGAGCCGCCTGGAGCAGGCTGAAGAGGAGAACCGGCGGCTGCAGAAGCAGCTGGATGCTCTGCTCAAACAGCGCGACTCGGCCATGCACTACCAGCAGCAGTACTCCACCTCCATGAGGAGGTGATGGCACCATCACATGTACACTTAGAGAACAAGGCATATAAGACAGGCCTATTTGAAAATATTCACCTGTTTGTCACCTGCATTTGTATTATGATTCTTGTAAAAATGCATGAGGGTGTCCGCTGTCATAGGTGGGAAGATAAAGGATATTGGAATCACTCTCAAAAAGCATATTGTTCCATCTCTACCAGGGATAGCATAAAAAACTTTATATTGGGGATGCAGTAAATATGTTATCTTAAATCTTTCTTGGCATCCTCTTCCAGGTTTGATTCAGTGCAACAGAGGGGGCGATGGGCCAACATCTCCACATATATAGAAACAAGTACTGACATGAGGCACAGCTATACTTCAGCAGCAGCCAGCAATTTTATATAGGAATGTAATAAAAATGTTCACGTATACCCTTGCACCGCCTGCCTGTACCCTCCCAGGTTTGATTCAGTGCAGCAGGAGCTGAACAAGTCCTCGGCCCAGAACAAGGAGCTGCAGAGAGAGATGGAGAGGCTGCAGTCGGAGGTGACGCGCTACAAGAACTTCCAGCTGAAGGCGGCCAAGGACTGCGAGAAGTACAAGGAGGAGCGGGATTCGGTGTTCAACGAGTATCGTCTCATCATGAGCGAGAGGGACCAGGTGATCAAGGAGGTGGACAAGCTGCAGACAGAGCTGGAGGCTGCGGAGGCGCGGCTCAAAAACACCTCCTCAGAGAGGGTGGTGGCCAGCGAGGAGCTGGAGGCCCTCAGACAGGTAACAGGCTCAAGGGTGTGTTTTGTACACCACAGTGTGAGTACATCAGTACATCAGTAATGGCTGTCAACTCTTCTTGAGTACCCTGAGAGATTGTTGGCCAGCGAGCAGATGAAAGCTCTAACTATTAGCATCAACTGTCTATTCATTAATGTATCCATGCCTTTCCAGCTTAAATATACTGCATAATGGAGCTTTGCTATAAAATAGGGCTGAGCATCATGGTAAAAAATATCATATTGCAATTATTTTGACAGGTATTGCAATATGGTTTGCAATTAAAATGACAATTTTTACATGACAATTTTCATTTTTACTGATGAAACTATTAAAATGATGATCATGTGTTTGCTGGGTTCTGTACCAAATAAACATGTTTTCTGTCCTGAGAATGTGATTGGTAGGTCAGACCATCTCTGTAACTCCACACACATCATTTATTTTGGTATTATGTCAAAATTGCAGCTCCTGTGATTTGAATATTGCACTTGGCCATATTATTATTTTGATGAAAATTTGATTGATTGTTCAGCCCTATTCCAAAATCCAATATTCACAATCTGTAAAGGAAAAAAGTGACTCTTCTTCCAAATTGGCACAAAAATTAAAAATAAATTTGTTACTTTTAATGGATATTAATGTCACAGAAGTCCTTGGTTGACAAAACTTAAAACTTCTCTGCATCATTGGGTGCAACATATTTTATATTCTGAATGAAAGACTTCAAGTACTGATTTTTCTTTTTCTTTTTTTCCCGACCCAGGAGGCTAGAAAATGAAGTCTTTCAGACAGCTACTGAGCAGACAGATGATCCACCTTTCCCACCACCTTATGCATCAATATCTGTCAATCTATTTCTAGTTTAAACAATTTCCTCTGCCTGAATGCGAGATTAGCCTGCCAGGTTGTCAGTTAGTCTGTTCATGAATCAGGCCATGCATCCACTGTCAGTCAGTGGATCAAAGACCATTTCCAACCAGGACAGAACACAAAAATAGCCTGGCTCAGACTCCTTTTTTTTTTTTTTTTTTTTTTTTTGAAGAATATTTTTGTACATTCAGTAGACAAGACAATAGAGATTTATAACTACCGCTGGATCACTCCACACTGACCCTCAGATCATTTCTTTTTCACATTGCATTAATGACTCATCCTGCTGAAATGCCCTTGTTCCATTTTTCCACTCTTTGCTCTGTGGCAGGAGTTGAACTCGTCGCTGGTGGACCGCGACAGGGCCATCTGCGAGAGGAACGAGCTGCTGGAGAAGTACTGCCATGAGGTGAAGGACAAGGCCGAGGCCCAGAAGGAGCTGAGCCAGGCTTGCAAGGACATCGAGACGGTGCGGGAGGAGAGGGATGTGGCCCGCAAGGAGAGGACGGAGGCCATCATCCAAAGGGATCAGCTGCTACGAGAATACTACCAGGCCAGACAGGTAGCAAACACACAAAACACAGATATCAAAACTCTTTTCCCTCCACCCGGCTTTAGATGTGACAGTATCAAGTCAAAGGTTGGACACATGATAAAGAGCTTAGCAGATCCAATAAGCTGTCAGTCATTGGATTATGTGAGTGGACTGACCCTAAGGCAGATTTAGGCCTTCAGCCAAGTGTGGCAGCATTTCACACCTCCACCAGACCATTAGATGGCCCTCTTACTAATATCCTTTGCAGGCTGAAAATGCTTAACTCTTACATGCAAACATCTGTGTACACATCACGTCTGTTTTTGGTTTGTTTGAAAGGCGACCATCACAGTCTGGGTATTGTCTGTTTATTGCAAGTCGGGTTCAAGTTCAAGCTTATTTGTAGCCCTTAACCACTGTTTACAGTCTCAAAGGGCTTCACAGGCCCACAGTATATACAAAACAAAACAACACCCCCTGACTTGCACCCTCAAAACAGGCAAGAATAAATTCCCAAAAAGCCAAAAGGGAAAAAAAGTGGAGGAAACCATGGGGAAAATGACAGTCAGGACGGCCAGGAGTGTAGTGGGTGTCGAGTGGGCAACTATAAGCTCAAACCATGGGCAACACTAACAAAATTAAATATGATACCTTTGACCGTATCTCTATCGATATTGTGACAAGGGATGACTTTTTGTGTTTCCACACAATCTTTACACGCAGGATTGTATGATAAGCAATCATTAGTAATGTGGATATGATGACCAAGCTGGTAGAGGCAAATAAAACAGCACTAAGTTTAATAAAATTTGGAGCCTTTAAAAGCAGTAAAAGACAACATGACATCACAACATTGATATAGTGCCCAGGCCTGTTTGCAAGTGTTTTATGTCAATCTTCTCATCACAGCATTCATAATACAATCTATAGGAGCGCTGTAAAAAATGAAAATAGATGTAACAGTGGTCTCAAAATCACTATGTAACCCTTGTGTTTCTACCACAATGTCCTTAGAAACAAGACTCGGCCACCTTGGACATGGAGCGGGCCAACAAGGAGATTGAGATGCTGAGGAAACAGTACGAGGCCATGTCCCAGGAACTGAAGGAGGCTACCCAGGAGGCCGAGGTGGCCAAATGTCGCCGGGACTGGGCCTTCCAGGAGAGGGACAAGATAGTGGCCGAGAGGGAGAGCATTCGGTCAGTCTGCATGTGGTTTTGTTCCTGACTTCTCTCAGGGCCACGGGGTGTGAGACGGGGTGTCATCGATCGATCTTAGAGAACTCACATACATCTGTCAAGGACGCCTGCTGATATCCGCTCTCCCTCCTGTCTTGTCTTGTCCAGGACTCTGTGTGATAACCTGCGAAGGGAAAGGGACCGGGCAGTCAGTGACCTGGCCGATGCCCTGCGGAATCTGGACGACATGAGGAAGCAGAAAAACGACGCGTCGCGAGAGCTCAAAGAGCTTAAGTGAGTCTTTGTCGTGGCTCTTCTGAAGCAAACCGACTTCTGTATTCAGCAATGATTCAAATTACAGGAACGCTATGAGAATAGTATGAGCTGTCTAAGGGAAAATCCTTCTGTATTTGAGTAAGCGAGAATAATATTCCTTCTACCCGGCCAACTTTGTGTGTCCTAGTGCTTTGTCTCTGTAAGCTGTTGTACTCCGTGTGTGGCTCGGCGTAAGCTCTGCTACTCTGCCTTTGTGGACATCATGGAGCTCTGTTTGTCTGGCGCCATTACTGCATGCCCAGATTAGAAGTGTAATCCCAAAAACGTCAGTGTTTTGGACACACACACACACACACACGCACCACACGCACTCATTCTCCTCATTCTCTCTCTCTCTCTCCCTCCATGAGTACTTGCTTATATTGAGTGTAAACGCCCCCTCTGCTGGCCAAAGTGTGTATAACATGTCATGATGGGGTCAGCGTTTACAGCACACAGTATCCTGTGACTTTGAGAGGTCCTCCCACTGCCTCTCTCTAAAGAACAATGTAAGATTGGGGTTTTAATGCCAAAGCCACCCCCAAGGCATGCCTCAGTACTAGGGCACCATACATCTTAGTGACAGCTGGGCATTGTGTGCATTCTACTTTTAGTTTTCTTATGAATACATATAAATTTGACTATCCACACCACCCAGCAGAATGTTTGTTACTGTCAGAGAGGAGGTGGAAAATGGGTTGAGCATAGAATGAGCTTGAGTTAAGGTAAAACGGATGTACTTTGTAAATGTCACTCTGCACACCTACTGTCCCTGTAGGTGCAAAATCCCTTAGTTCAGTGTGGATTCTACATACCTGATGATGATCTGCCGTAATATTGTTTGGAGCACAGTGAGGCAGCTAACTTAAGTTGGCTTTCTCTTCTTATATTGTGTTAGAAAAATATTCTGTCAATATACAGCATTGGTGTTAAGTGACTAATTGAAATAATATCAAAATAACAACGTTTCTAAGTTCAACATTCAAATCACAAGAGCTGCAATTTTTTGATAAGGCAAAATTTTTTACAAAATACCATTAGAAATGAAGTATTGTGGTGCTACAAAAAAGTCTTGACCTACAAATTGTATCCTCCAAAACATGTCTGTCTGGTACAGACCCCAGCAAAAATCATAATTTCAGTTTTTTAAATAAAATCAAAATTATGATGGAAAGAAATACCATTTCTACTAAAATCGCAATTCATATTGCAATTGCAGTATCGGTCAAAATAATTACAATATAACTCTCTACCGCATCATTCGGCCCCAATATGGAAAGTTTTTTTTTTAAATTATTTTTTAATTTTCCTTTTTGTCGTCTCTACTCAGTCTTTCTCAAGCGACTGACCTTTGACCCTTGTGTGCGGTGTCCTCCTGTGTTCAGGGAGAAGATGGAGAGCCAGCTGGAGAAGGAGGCCCGGTTCTGTCAGCTCATGGCCCACAGCTCTCACGACTCAGCCATCGACACAGACTCCCTGGAGTGGGAGACGGAGGTGGTGGAGTTTGAGAAAGACAGGGTAAGACTAGTGCTCAGCTCGCATTACCAACAGCGATCCGGTGACACAGCAGTCTCCTGAGAGTCTGCAAAGATCTGAAGAATCCCGCAAACTTGAAGGTCCTGAAGTTTGAGCGGCTGCGAGGGCACCATTTGCCAAAAATTTCAGTTTTACTAAGTAAGCTTTATATTTTTGTGATTGCAGGATGACATGGATTTGAAGGCACTTGGGTTTGATATCGCTGAGGGGGTAAATGATCCATATTTACCAGGAGATTGTGGAATATTTGTTACAAGGGTGGACAAAGGAAGTATTGCAGATGGAAGGTTAAGGTGAGAGCCGCCACAAGAAGCCATGCCATGCCCCTTTTTTGTATAAGACTTCATTCCGTTCCTCATCACCCTGCTCTTTCTTTTCCAGAGTGAATGATTGGTTGCTGAAGATTAATGACATCGACCTGACCAATAAGGACAGGAAGCAGGTGGTGAAGGTGGTGCTCAACGGTGGAGGCTTGATCAACATGGTGGTACGAAGGAGAAAGTCCCTGGGAGGAAGGCTGGTCACTCCTGTGCACATCAACCTCATTGGACACAAAGGTATCATGTAGTGCAAAACAATTCAGCTTCCTCGTGGCTAACTACCGAAATACATCACTGACTGGGTTTGCATATTAGGCTTGGGCAATATCCAGTATTTAATATTGTGGTATTATCTCTTCAGAACTTTGTGATATGTGATATTATTGCGATATTTCAGCCAGGTGGTGGGGTTCGCCCAAGCCAACATAACATCAGCACAACATTTAAAATGTTTTTTTTTTTAATTTTATTCTAAATTCTTTTTCTGAAGTCTCCTACATCAAATATATTATTTACATTAATTGCACCTTAATCAAAATTGTTGTGTGTAATCAAAATGATCTATGCATATGTACACTGTTACTGTTATTTTGTTCATCTGTTCAGCTGATAAGTAACTTGCCACTAGCTGCAGTACCAGCTAGTGGTTCATATCGGAGAAAATATCACATATGGCTGCCAATGTCGTGATATTTGATACCGCATTGGCCCAAGCCTGTGGTCTTTGACTCTTGTGATTTTTTTTTTTTTATCTTATGCTGATGACTAAGTGCTCTTCCATGTTCCCTTGTTTGTCGCCCCATGTTCACTTCTGCATTCAAGACAGTGGTATTGGTCTGGAGAGTGGGGTGTTTGTTACTGCCATCGTGCAGGGCAGTCCGGCAGCCAGGGAAGGCTCTCTGACAGTCGGAGACAGACTGATCGCGGTGAGTCACTGTCAGCTTCTTTAAAGTCCTCTTCTTTTTTTTATCCTCCCTCCTCCTGCACACACACACACACCAAAGTAGAGCTCACACAGGTTTCATAGGCTCCCTGATCCAGGCCTTGTTCCATTCCAGTATCCACCCTCCACACCCAGATAAGACAGGATTTTGTTGAGTATGTGAAATAGAAAAAGTGTAAAGTCTCTTCCTTTTTGATTAAATCCTCAAACACTGTTGCAGCTTTGCAGGGCTAGGTGGAGCTATCCTCGCACACAGCTGCAGTATATCCTCACTTCAGAGTTGGGGAATAGAAAGGGAAGAGACAAGTGTCAGAAATGGAGCTATGCGTCTCCATCTCTGTCTTTGAAAAGTGACCTTGGCTCATTTCCTAACCTGCCAGCAGCAGCAGCAGGAATCTTAATCCCCCTGTTAGTTCAAACTTAAGTGTGCACTACTTAATAAAACCAGAGGGCTTAGATATCTCTCTGCTCACCTTTTAGCAGCATAACGGCTGCATCTCTTTAGCCAGGAGAACTGATATGCCAGATGATAGCTCAGCTGCAACAGCAATTAGCAATGGTACGAACAGATGATGCGTTAAGAGATCTTAATCGTGGAAGTGTATCGTATTATATCATGCCCTTGTGGCTGTTAATCACATTACCGTATCAGGTTATATATAACTTATTAAATGCTTAATTGTGTTTGCAAAAAAAAAAGAGATTGAGTCAGAGTGCTGAATCCATAATGAAATATGCATGGGCTGCAATTTAACATCTGCAGCTTAACTCCATGACTCAGAGGTGGCTGTTTCTTTTCCCAACTGAAGAATATGTATCAGAAGTCTTATATTTAAGTACAGATAGTTCTTTGATCAACATTATTCTATAACAAACTCTTGATATATATTCCGCTTGGCCCTTTCCATCTCTGTCCAGTAGTATTTTTAAAACGCCTCTCAGTTCAAGCCCATTGTGATGGAAATGTGCGGATTGCTGCGCCAGGATTCTTTAGATTGAAAAAAAAAATGGGTGGCCTAGATTTCTTGTGGTTCCCCCACTGCGGCAGAGTGAGACACTTCTGAGGCCCCAGGCACTCTCTGGGCCACGAGATACATCACCTGTATTTGTCTACAGACGTGTATCCATGATATCAACACCCCTTGCTCCACACACACAACACACACAAACACCCACACACACACACACACATGCACAGGAGACAAAGAAAAATCAAAACAATAAGAAAAAAATGCATGATCCTACTATTGAAATAAGGCCCTGTCCTTATTCCCAGTGTCTTTCTTTCCTCCCCAGATAAATGGCATTGCTCTGGATAACAAATCCGTAACGGAGTGCGAAGCTCTGTTGAGGAACTGCAGAGACTCACTCAGCCTCTCTCTCATGAAGGTGGGCCACAGATATCTCCTTTTCTGAGCTCCTTTACCATTTCACTCCTGCTGCAAATCTTCACGGGCTGCTTTGACCTCTGCCTGCCCTAGATAGCAGTTTTCCTACTTTACCTCCTAGCATTTGTTACAACTAATTGGATCTCCACATGTGGTTATGCTTTTGAATTGAGAGCTAATGCGTTCTTTGTTTCGCCCAAAGTGTTTCACCGAAAGTTCTGTTGATTAAGAAGGAGAACTGATGGTTTGCTGCAGCTTATTCCTTCTGTTGCCCTCCTCCGCAGTTCTTCCCTCACAGCACGTCAGGCCAGAACATCTTCGAGAGCTTGCGCGATTCATCAGAGAAGTCCAACGGACGCGGCCACCTGTCAGAGGTTCACTCCCGGAACAGCCGCAACCTCAAACACAACAGCTCCACGCAGACGGACATCTTCTGCCCGGATGTCGGCAGTGCCAGCACAAGTAGCATCTCTGGAGATCGGAGGAAGGTCAGAGGCGAGGCCGATGAGGTGGGGGTGTTTGGGGACGTCAGGAAACCTTTCTCCACTGGCTCCCTGCATGCCATTAGCCTCCGGCCCGCCTCGGACTTGGCTACTGGCCGCTATGGCCCCAGCGCCTTCCAGGAGTGCTGCCCCTACACCAAGGCTCCCTCCTCCTTGCCCTATGACCCTGTGTCTCCGTCAGACTGCATCACAGTGGAAACCACCCTGGAGAAGAAGCACAGTGGCGGCACGTGGCCTAAAGTGATGGTCGGGGGCATGTCGGTAGCACCAGATAATACCAGTCCAGTCACAGCAGCCACCCAGCTGTCCATCTACAAATCACCTAAGCAAAGGAAGTCCATCTTTGATCCAGACACCTTCAAACGGCCCGAAACGCCATCCTCGAAGATGGAGTACATGGCAGCCAATCAGATAGCGGCTGTCGCTGCAGCAGCATCCCACTCACCGCAGCCATCGAAGACCGAATCCCTCTCCTCCTCATCCACCCCAACCCCTACCCCTCCTACC
Source organism: Neoniphon sammara (assembly GCA_900302535.1). Lineage (NCBI taxonomy): Eukaryota > Metazoa > Chordata > Actinopteri > Holocentriformes > Holocentridae > Neoniphon > Neoniphon sammara. The sequence continues at coordinate 20,525 of OMKZ01024970.1, forward strand.
CCGCCCACTCGCAGTGACTCCT
>OMKZ01024976.1:0-15567 GCA_900302535.1 Neoniphon sammara
TCTTAGTGCCCCCCCCCATCATATTATATTATATTATATTTATAAATACATCTAAATACTAGAAAGGCAATGTGGCCACTGTAAAGTTATTTAAATTGGTGATGGTACTTTTTCTTCTGGTGGCACATTTGTTTTTAATTGAAACTAAATTAATTTAAGAAAAATAAAAAAAATTGTGAGGGTCGATTTAAGTGAGGATGTTTAGATTAAACTGACAAAAAAAGGTGGAATAAGCACGTACTTTGGTGGTTGAGCTAACTCACGTGTTTATTTAACATTTATTCAGCAGGTCCCCACTTATATCAACCCTCATCAATTTTGCATAGCGCAACTTTAAATTTTCTTGTGCTATTATTCTGGCATCTCTGGTTCCACATAGCCAGTGCTGCTTGTGAGATGGACATGAGTGATGACGATGACGATACCTGACCGCTTCTTCCACCGCGGCATGCACACCATTTGTAATTGGTGAGTGTGGAAAATGCATGCGCTAAATTGCTAAAAAGCACAACAACCCTCTCACCTTGAACTGTTTGTCCAGGCGCGTCCGGCCGCTGCGTCCTGGTGTCAGGATGCTGTTGACATAGCTATGCAGCTGGCTGGCTGCCACCTCTGTCTCCTTCCCCAAAATGGCCTCCATCAAGGCATCGTGGATGAAGATGTACTGCTCCTGGATCAGTCGAGACAACAAGGACAGCATCAGCAGCCGGGACTCTCTTAGCTGTATTCTGAATTTTATTTTTGTCAGGATGGAAAAACCTCTAAAACAACATTTATATCATTACAGGACACTAAAATCTTCCACTGAAACCCATGATACTACCGCTAAAGCTACTATTCCCTTTATTTTGGTAAAGTCTAATCAAAAGGTCTCACTGGAAGCAATTCTGGATCTGATTTTTCAGAAAAGGCAAGTATCAACAAACCAACATACTGTATATAATTCTAATCTAACACACACACACACACACACACTGCCAAACACATATACTCTCAATATCCACCTGCCATTCTTCTAAAGAGATGCAATATGCAGTTTGGCTTGAGACAAAAAAAAATAAATAAATAAATAAAAAAGATGATGAAAGTCGGTGGAATGGGCTGAGTGCCTATGAGTTATTTCCACAGGAAAAAAAAGAGAGACTGAACAGAATTCAACAGAGCTGCAGAGCGGAGATAAGCTCAACAGAAGGAGCTGCTGCTGCTGCTGCTGGGAAGACAACTGGAGAACTCGCCAAAACTCAACCGGGAATATTATTGCAGTGATCAGTTATTACAAAGACTCGCTCACAAAATAGTCAGCTGGGATTTTTGATGTTGAAATCATATACCAAAACTCATCCGCATGTCCTCAGCAGATAGTTTGATCTGCTGCTCCATGCTAATACTTTAGCATTCACTATGTGAACCAAGAAAAAAAGAAATAGTAGGACACTAGCATTATCCATAGTAACTGACTTGTAGTTTTCACTGGTTTGTATTAGCTTATATAGATGATATATTACATAAATAAATAAGTAAATGAATTGTTAAATTAATATAGCTAATATAACCAGGTTTATTTGTGGAACTACTTTTGGTAAACAACTTTGTATTCATCCACAACACTGTGGTTTCTCTCTGTAAACAGTCTCCCATTAAGTAGTTACTAGTAGTTCAAAACCAAACAATTTCTGTATCATATTTTATGTAAATTTGACTCTTGGTAACTCTTACACAAAACTACCACACATACCCACATATCATTCAAGATTATTTACCATTTAGCTTTGCAGCTGCTACAAGTTTCTTTTGAGATAATGCTAGTAGCATACTATTTAAACTGTTAGCATGGAGGCTACTATCACTCAAAATAGTGTAATCTAAAGTGTTAACATGGAGTCTACGATCAATCAGCATAGTGTCTGCTAAAGTTCATGTGTCATGGTAAAACACACGAGTGAAAAAAAGAAGTCTGTGTGACCAGGAGAAATTAAATACTGACACTGTGTTAGCATGGAGCTGTCACTCAGCATAGTGCTAAAGTGTTAGCATGTAGCACCAGAACAAATGATCTACCGGGGACATATGGGTGATTTTGTTCCCATTAATGGCTAAGTTAACCAACAAGACGTTTTCTGCAAAATGTGTAATGTTACACACACACACACACACACACACACACACACACTCTCACTGACCTCAGTCTGGACTAGGTAGTTGCGCTGGGTGCGGATGTGTTTGAGGAAGCCGAGTACGTTGACTGTGCTCTTGTCGCTGATTTGCTGCAGCATGCTGTCGATGACGATGTACGTCCCTGTCCGACCCACTCCAGCACTGCAACACAGCACAGCAAACAGCAGGATAAGCCACTGAAATCCATGAAAGAAACAGCTTGGCCACGGGACATAATGCATTTGGACATGATTTCAAACTGCTGAACTTCTTGATGTGCGTTTGATTCACAAAATAGCTGTTCATTTGTTTCCTCTGGCTTCTGTCACATACATATGATATTTAAAACTCACTATGTTTTGTATGAGCTCAGTTTGGGCATGTTTGTCTATATCAGGTAGGGCTGATGCTCTATTTAAGACTGGATTCAAGGCAATTTCGCACCGTGGTGGCTTCAAATGGCAGCAAGAGGCAAGAGCTTGAAACTTAAGGCCTTCAACAGCCAGAGACCCTTTCAGGTGCTGACAGTAAGCTGCACACAGCACGCTCATGTTTACCAAACCAATCGCTCTGTGATGGTTCACACCAAAGGCAACCAACCAGCTTTCTCTGGACGCAGCGCTCGCTCACTGCTGTTGAGGAGATATTTTGGGATTTCACTCTTAAACTTTAGATTTGTCACTTCCTGTGAGCAGAGAAATTTCCAGATAGGGTGAATCTACAGTACATCATCTGGGGTGGGATCTTCTTCTCTGTTGGAGCCCCAGGATGTGATTTAGTTGAATAACAAAAATGGATTTTTGCATTAAAGCCTTGTCTGGTGCAGCGTTGAGGACGAGGCCGTCAAACTTTCTCAAGACGTGGGCCCGCGCATATTTCTTTTGGCTACGGCGAGGAGGAGCAAACACACTGTGGCTATTAAATTCTTGTGGATTTTGCAGCAGACTCAATACGAAGCTGTCTTGGCTTTGTTTAGTGAAGATTTAAATAGGTCTGGCCCCATGAAACTGCCGGTTTGATATTCGACTGGTGTCTTTTGGGGGTGCTTTTGCAGGAGACTTTACTTTGTTCTTTCTTTTATGTGACTTTGACTGTTTCTCACTTTGTACAATGTTTTGTGTGTTGCTGGTTACGGTTCTGTTTGTCTCGATGCCAGGTCTCTGCTGAAAAACAGTCTTAATCTCAGTGGGACTAACCTGGTTAAATAAGCATTAAATTATAACAAAGTAAAAGGAATTTACAGTATTGGCACTCTTAACTTATACAAGCTGAATGGCACATAAAAAGTTGCAGAGTTCACGTTCTTATAAAGAACTCTTATTAAGACGAATGCACATGCACACACACACAAATGTACACACACCTGCACGTGCCCATTTATATGTACACACACACACACACACACACACACACACACACACACACACACACACACACACACACAGACGTGACCTCCAATCACTTTAAGGTTCTCTGTAAATTTAGTTAATGAGGCAAAGGAGGGGCATTAAATCAGCAGAGTATGTGTACGTGCGTGTGTGTGTGTGTGTGTGTGTGTGTGTGTGTGTGTGTGCAGCCTCAGCAGTGAGGCAGTGTGACAAGTTATTATCGAACACTGCAGCACAGATGATAGTGGAGAGCCTCACACTCGTTCCCCTGGGGGCGACACTCAGTGGGAAATTACCGGTAATTTCCCGTGCCTGGCTCGCTGTAAAATGCCCTTAAACACAAGCTGGCAACTGTGACTGGGTTCCACCTTCAGGAGCCTCATTTATAAAATTGTGTGTAGGTTCCACACTTAAAGGTTACGTGCACACAAAAGTGGAAAAGCATACACACAGACAAAGATAATTTAATTTTTGAAACTGATAATCTTGCACTATACTTGCCAACCCTCCTGATTTTACTTCCACATTTGGATTTTCACTCCTCTCTACATCTTAAAAAGTTCCAACTGGGTTCCTCCAAGAACCAAAGCTTGCTCAAAGAACTTTTTGTCCTCTATTTTGGTTCATCCAGGAATCTAAATATCTATTTGGGTGGGCAGAAGAGCGCTCGCTGTTGAAAATATTAAAATATTTCAAAGGTTCATGGAAGAACCCTTTTCTTAGTTGGAGCATCTAATGGAACCCACATAGTACGAGGGTTTCATAAAATCTATTTCAATGGGAGAGTTACATTATAGTAATATTAATGAAACAATAATAATAATATTTATTTATATAGCACTTTACAAAACAAGGCTACAAATTGATTGATTGATTGATTGATTGATTGATTGATTGATTGATTGATTGATTGTATTTAAATAAAATTTAAGATTGCTTCACAGTCCAGGGGATATTGGTCATAGTCTTAATATGCATTAATAAAAAAATATCTTAATTTGTTTTGATTCACTGCTGGGTGGTAATATTATCATTTTAATCAACTGAATGCATGTGAAAGATGTTTTTCATAAATAGGAACAGCCTAAACAGTTATGTTTTTGTAAAATAATGTTTTCTGAATTTATATTTTGTGTTCAAATACAGAAGTTTCTATAAATAATGAAACAATGCTTTAGTAGTTTTCATACTGTATTTTCATAGATATGTGCATAAAGGTTCACCAGAACACAAAATAAAGCTGTTCAATCAACCCCTCAAAGATAAATAATTGTGTAATCTTTATGGAGGAGGAACTTGCACGCTAATCATTTGCCAATGTAATCCTAAACTCTGTGAAACACTGCAGACTTTTAACCAGATTCAGCCCAGCATGGTGTCCTGCTTAAAATTAACGAGATTCACATAGGCAACACTGCAAAATGAGTCTGGATCTGCATGACATGCTTCATTTAGCCTGCACTGAGGGTGAAAACAGGCGAGTGATGTTGTGATGCACTCTCTGTGTACTTTCACAGTTTGAGAGGAAAACAAAAGCTTCTTCTTCGTTGAATTTTATTGCACGGTGAAAGAAATCTCACAGCAGACTCTCACCCATTGCAACTTTGGTTTTGATAATAGTAAAAACTGACTTCCCAAATAATGTAATATATATGGTCAATTGGTTCCATCCAAAAGCCTTGGACCTCAGTGTCAGTAGGTCTGCACACATCACAGCATCTGAATCAGCTGGATAATGTGTTTCAGCCTGTGACAGTGCGAAATGCTCCACTGATGGCAGAGTTTATAAAAAGAGGAATGTCCACACTCCCAAAATATGTTAAAATGTGTTTTAATGCACAGCAGTGGACACATAATGCTGCTGTGTTTCCCAAAGCTGACAAACCCTGACGAAAGCCCGCGGCTCAAATGAATTTGTCTCGTTGTCTGCTGCTGTGCATGAAATAAGCATTTTAACACATTTTGCAAGCGTGGACATTCTTCTCTTTTGATTCATGGTGTTGCAGAGTCCGCGCCCAGTGTGGATTCAAAGCTTCTGTGTTGAGCCAGAGAACTTCATTTGTCCAAACAGGGTGTCTCTTTTAGCAGGGACGGGACAATGCATGATCTAGTTTAGTGGCACTGTAAAGGTTTGATCTTTGGGACAGCCTGCACTCATCCCTGGGTGGTGTAAGTGTAAATCTGGGATTGTAAAAATGGAAATAAAACATTTACAGAGATCGCAGTGGATGAGAAACAAGTGAGATGAGGTGGTTTCTGTTGTTTTAAAAGGTCATATTATTGCCAGAGGAAGTGAGGGAAAGAGAAATGTGAGTCAGTGTGGATGCCAGCAGTGCAGCTGCAGTGTGTAAAAATAATCTCCCTGACTCAAGTCCAGGCCTGTTCCAGATTAGAGGTGGGAAAATAATCACAGCATCAATGCATCAAGATGCTTTCTTGGACAGTTCTTCATCGATACAAGTCATTCAATAATCAGACTTTTTTTTTTTCTTAAAATACTAATTTTAGTTCAACAGGGACACTGTGGTCTGTTTATATCTAGCAGATGTAAAAGGTGACTCCAAGAAAAATGCGTCACCAGGCTGCAAGTCACATGACATGCTGATGTCAGAGACGTGTTTGAGTAACAGCGAAATAGAAAAGAAGAATTTGCACAGTGGATGTGTGGGCAGACTTTGGATTTTATGAACTGGAAAGCAAAAATAGAGCTTGATCAATCTTATGTGGTTAAAAAGTGCTGTATGAAAATGAAATAGCTGCTACATAGATGTATATTTTTATGTTTTGTTTTACTTTATTGTTGCTGTTTTATTTTAATGTAGAGCCACTTATATTTTTAACATATTTAGAGCTCACTGTTCATGCTGCTGCCTTTGGATGAAAATTACTAAAAGGGGGTAAATATGTGATTTGTGTTAAAGGGAAACAGCATTAACAATCAAGATGTATCAACAATCAGGATGTATCAATAATCTTTAATAATGATAATCACAGGCCTCATAATCTTAACAGAATCAAGATCACCAAGATCCTAAAGATTCCCGCCCCAGATCCAGATGTGAGACTCATAGTGATGCCTGGTGTAGAGGCCAGAGAGCAGGACTCAGGTGAAGTTAAAGGACTTTACCTGCAGTGGACCAGCATGGGTCCCATGTCGGGCATCTGGGCGGCCGAGGACCTGCGGACGAAGGTGAGGACGGGCAGGGTGTACTCAGGGACGCCCATGTCCGGCCACTGGGTGTAGTGGTACTGCAGCACCGTCCGCTCGCTCTGGGCCCGCGCCTTAGGGTTCCCCTTCCCACCCTGCATGGAGGGAAGGAGATGATGATGGGTTTAGTGTCACTCCAGGGGTAAAATCCCTGCATTTACCACCGAAATTTAAAAACTCATTACTCACTCCACAAATCGTCTGGAAACAAAGTGGGTCAATGACAGATGAATGAAAATATATTATTATTTGGTTAATAAATTCTTAGTTGTTTATTTTGACTCCAAATAAATTTCTATCAAGTTCTGATTGATTTTTAGTCTTTATAATAATGTTAAAAACTAAAAAAATCAAATTTGGTAATGAAGCTTGGGAAACCTTGTCATACTCAACTGACATCCACTGTGCAACTTGAAACCAGATGATTTAAAGGCATCAAATCAAAGCGTCATAAATATTTTGACGCTCACACACTGGAAATGCCAGAGCTCCTTCCTGTCCACACAGGAAGTCTCGGGCCCCTCACTTCCTGTCTCACCTTTTTAACTTTGGTGTTGCGCAGGGTGAAGCGGCGGACAGTGTAGCACGCATGCACTTTGGTGCTTTTCAGCGTGACCACCATGTTGCCATACTCCTCACTGTTCTCTGTCGGCCAATACTGGTCACATTTCCTCTGTCGAACACAGAGAAAACACACACACACACACACACACACAAATACTCAGCACCATGAATGCCAACACTACAGCATCTTCACTGTCTGTAATCTTTCATAGGAATAAATATATGCAATTATATTATATATTTGTACTTTGTGAAGGTTGGGAGTGTTACTCCTTGTGCGCCTGTGTTTGTGAATGTGTCGGCACTTACCCGGCCTTTCTCCACTAAGTTGGTGATCATGACGATGATGCCGGTGTTTTGCTCCCACACCATCCGCCAAAAGTCCTCAAAGGTGGACTTGAGGGGTCCCTGTGCTGCAATATAGGCTTTAGGCTTATTGTAACCCTGATGGATGAAAGAGAAAGGAAGGCAGGGGCAGACATGTTTGGTATTTTTATGCATCAGAAGACCAACAAGCAGCTGGTTTAGCGATCAAATACAAAGCCGACCAAAGTCTCTGACACACATGAACACAGATCAACAGGTGCACAGATGCAGAGGAATCACTCACATCCACATAGTTGGCGTTGATGTAGTCGGTGTGTTTGGAGTCCTTCCCAGCCAGCGGCCTCAGCTTCACCCTGCTGTGGTCATCTGAGCAGGAACACAGAGGGATGAGGAGTCAGTGGCAGCTAGCTGTTACCATGCAAAAGACCCTGTCCCTACCAGGACAGGTTTGGTATTTTTCAACCCAGGCCGTAAACATAGCACAAGCTCACTGCTAGTCTTAGAGAAGAGAAACTCTAATTTTATTTATTTATTTTTTGAATGATCAGAAGGGAAGCCACTGTAATGTGCAAAAATTTATTACAGCCTCAGAATACACACGTTTTCACCAATTAGAGGCTTGAACAGACGACACGAAAACACAAAGAAGGCTTAAATATGAATGCAGACCACTCGCATTGCAAAATGTTTAAAGTAAACTCTTCCTCAGGCAGCAATACTGTGTGCTGCTCATTTCTGCACAGGACAGTGGCTTCCCTCACTATCACTTTAATAGTTTGCTTTTAGTCTTTTTGAGAACCTTGTTTTTCCATTTTTTGTGCCGCTTTCATCCTGTGAAGAGAAACTTAACCACTCTGCTGCAGCTTCTTGCTAATCTTCAACACAGTCCAACAGGACACTCGTTTTCCCCTCACAAAACATTACGAATGTATTTTTTGAAAGCGGGAAACTCAGTACAGTAGTGTGTGTCTGTTTGATTTTTGTATTTATTCAGAACAAGTTTTGAACAGCTACTGTTCATTACAACATTTGGAGCTACTTTTTTCAACAGTGCTGTCAGTTCCTTTTAGTGTGTACTACACAGTGTTTCCTTAGGAACGTGTACTAAAATGTGTACTGTCAGAGTGTGTGATATAAAGTGTGTACTGTCAGAGTGTGTAGTTTAAAGTGTGTACTGTCAGAGTGTGTGATATAAAGTATGTACTGTCAGAGTGTGTGTTGTACTTACAGGCGACTATGTTGATGTATCTGTTCTTGTGCTTGTTGTCGGGGTGGTTGGAGTGCTCTGATGTGATCTTCATGTCCGCAGTGCAGCGCTGGACCTCCTGAGAAAGGACACACACACACACTTGGGTCAGGGTCATTATTAAATGTCTGTAGGCTTAGTGCAATATTACATTTCCTATAGAAATGTAACATTATTTTACAGCTGGTTCAAACACACCAGGCTCAGTCACCTAAATGAACACTTCCTGCTCAGGTTGTTGGATTTGTCTTTACCCAGAGATAAAAATTAAGCTCTGACTTCAAACCTTGTAGCCCCTGTCAATCAAAAAATGCTCTGTCCAAACACAGCTGAACTCAATATCGTTCGGCCTTTTGCCTCTCTCATTTCTTTGGTTTCCTTTAGTGCTACAGAGACACCAGGGCATCTCATTTATAATGGGATTTTGTCATACATTTTACTTTTATTAGGAAAACGCTGGATATTGCATTTTGCCATATTACGATTATGTTAATATTTTGATTAAATGTCCAGCCCTGGTGTGTAATGACATTTTTAGGCACTTAACTTGTATCATGGTTTACTATCACAGCTCTATGTTCTTTATAGAAAAGCTGCTGTCCTAGTTTTACCTGTTAGAGGAGTTGCCAACTTCCTCGTTCCTTCCATTCTCTCTCTCTCTGTCTCGTTTTGTTTTTTAATTCTTTCTCTCCGGTCACAGCAAGTGTGCTTTCCTCCACAGCTTGTGTTCAGATAAACTACACCCCTCGCTTGGCATATTCATTTATTTTCTTAACCTGAGGGTATAATACATAGTATAACATGTGTCCGGAAAATAGCAGCTATGGTGAAATGACTAGAGCATGAGCTATGAGCAGAATTTAACTACAGGACTCGCCCCGGAGATGTTTTGTTTGTGTGCTTCCCATATTTTTTTCATAATTAGCCTCCTGTGTGGATACCGCCCTATTCAAGCATCACTTCTCGGGGCTGTTGCTTGGACTCCTAAAAAAAAAAAAAGACAGAGCGTGTTTCCTGGGCCCAGCAGCCCGTGGATGTGTGTCAGCGTTTAATGTCTAGCTCCTGCCAAGCAAACAGCTGTTGGCTGCTTGCTCAGCGCGGCCGACAGGGAACCGAGCCGCTGCGTTTGGCTCTGACCCCTCGGTCTCATTTCCTCTCGAGCTTTACAGACTGGCCGCCTTGTTTCAGCACTATTAAACGAGGCTTCATCACACTAATTGGGATGGGGATTTATTTTGGGCATCGCCGGGGCTGTTCTTGGGGCGAGGCGAGGGGGTTTATGGGGTGTGTGTGGGCGGATCGGGTTGCAGGTATGATATAGTAGGAGGGCAGCCGGGTCTGGAGCTGAGGTCACACTCTGGCTATGAAACAGATGATGCGATCACCAGATGGCACCTAGACAGGAATGTACGCACACACACACGCCGTATGTACAGACGCTCGAATGCAAACACGCGCCTGCCTCCTGCTCTGAGACGGAACAGCAGGGAGAGTACGAGACAAATTTACCTTCTTCTTCTTCTTACGTCACGATGAAATGAATTTATCTCTGCAGCTGACCGGCCGTCCTGAATCCCTACATCTGCTCTTAGAAGGTTTTTATCTTTGGTTTTTATCTGATCTGTATGCAGCGAGCACTCAGGCCTCCATCTCCTCTCTTTAACACTTACTGCCTTTAATGCACACAGCACTCAGCCGTCTAAAGCCCGCCCGGCCAAAGTGCTCACCCCAGCCTCTCTTCGTTTTATACTTTTGATATTTATTATCAACTCTCTAATCCAGAGAGACTTGCAATGGGTGCAGCAGAATATATTAAGTAAAAATATCAAACATTTGCTGCTTACAGCTTCAGAAATACTAAGATTTGCTTGTTTTTCTCCATTTCCTATCATTATAAAATGACAACTAGGGTGTTATTGGCTGCTGGTCAGACTAATGAAGCGATTTTAGGAGCTTGTTAAGGCTCTGGTAATTTATCATTATTTGAAAGATGAAATTCTTAATCAAAAGAATAACTGATAGATTAATAAGCAGTGATGACGACTGGTAGTTGCAGCCCTACATAGAACCAAAATGTAAGAGCAAAACACCACAGAGAATAACTAGAATAAAAGGCTTGAATGAAAACAGAGGGGACTTCAAAACGAGTGAAAAATCTGCCAGTGAGATGAGATAATCCAACTGGTTTCCAGTGCAGTTTCACTTGTTTGAGGAAATTTCCGGGAACAAGCATAAATATGTTGAAACAAGGCAGAATAAGGCAGATCAGCCCACTAGGATCAAGAAAATGACACTTGATTCGAGAAAATTCTGGAAACAAGTTGATTAGCATTGGATCAGCATAAGATGGAGACACTGGACCAGGAGTGATGGCAGGCAGGAAGGGGTTAATTTCAGCCCAGAAGAAGAAGAGGGCCCCCCCTCATAAAGGTCCTCTTCCCAGTGTCCATCAAACCAAAAAAAGCAGGTCGCGGGGGTGGGGGGGTGTTGGCAGTGTGTGTTTAGTTAGTTTGTTTAGTTGTGTGTGTGCAGTGTGTGTAAGCGCTCTGTGGTCATGATTAGGTAACTCATTCAATGGGTCCAGTTCACCCCCCAATCCTACCCCCCTTCTTCTGGGAAAAGCGTCTACAAGGAATTCAGAGAAGCTGGAGAGAGAAGGAAACAAATACCAGAGGGGGCCAGGAGAAGGAGAAAGTGGGGGAACGACAAGAAGAGGAAGAGAGCAGGAAATTTTCACAGAACACAAACACAGAGGGAAGTTTGAAAAGTGAAACATGCAAAGATCTTAACTCAGCTAAACCATCCACCCTCTCCCTCTCTCTCTCTCTCTCTCTCTCTCTCTGACAATAAGCCCCCCCTCTGCCCTTCGCTTAACCCCCTCTGCCCTCTGTCTCACCCCCGCCAGGGTTTACACCAGACTTATCTTTATTTATTTATTTATTTTGACAGCCAATATGGGCAGTAATATTCCCAAATTATGTCCAAGCAGAACTACCAGAAGTGTATTTTAATTTGAAGTGTACTTTGGCGATATAGTGGTTGTTTAGTTGAAGCGTGCTTTGTTTAGTAGTAGTAATCTGTGTTTGACTGCATGACAGATGGATTAAAACTGACAAAATCCAAATGTTACGAGCGTCTCCGGGTCGTCTGCAGCTATGGACTTCATTTAAAGCTTCTCTGAAACTGCACACTCTGCAGACAAACGTCCAAATTTTAGATCAAGTGCAACACACAAAATCCACGATTAAGCCTTATGAGTGAGCAGTGCAGCAACAGGAAAAGCTCATTCAAATCTTACCGTGGAGCTGAGAGCCATCAGTTTCACCGCTAGCAAAGCGCTTCAGTCTGATAGATGGAGCTGTGCCTCTTTAGCTAAAACTCCACTACTACAAGCTGCCAAACTTTTTAGCAAGTGAGCTCTACAGCCATGTTAGCTAGGAAAACATAACGTGGTGTCGTTAAGCTAAGCTAACGTGTTGTGGCGCTAGTAAGAGCCGTGGCTCTTTCAGTTCCAACAAGCGGGATATTTTCACGTTGCTGGACAGTTGGTTGGTCTTACAGGGTCCAGACAATATCCTTACTCTACAAGGGGAACTAAAGCCCACCCAGCCCTGATAGGATGGATTCAAACTCCATTTTATTACACTGACTGACTTTTACACACTCTCACATTTTGGTGGATGATGAAGATAGACTCAAGAATAATACTGAATAAGAAAATCCATGTTTCAGATTGTGTTGTGCCTCTTAGTGTGCCTGTATGTTTACTGTTTGTTACCTCATGTTACGGTTTTGTCTGTCTCTCAACGGTGGGTGTCTTTTTTTTTCTTAATCCTCTCCCCTTCTGTTCAAGAGGCAAACTTGTCACAATGAACTTATAAATAAAAATCATTTTTTTAATCTTAAGTGACATGCCTGGTTTAGTAAAAGTTAAAATAGAAATAATAATAAAAAAGAGACAGTATGTATGTATAAAAATGCCTCCCCAACATCAATCAAAGACTTAGAGAAATATTCTGAGAAGTTTCTTAATGATTTCTTTTAGTAACCTGATGCATTTCTGATATGATATTGCTGGAAGATATTGGTGTATTTTAAATACTACAGTGTTAAAGAGATCTAGAAATACAACAGGAATATAGGGAGAATTTCTTGTTGTCATGTGACACAGTGAGGAGTGTCATGATCTCTGGTTGTAACCTGCACTCACACATTTTTTCATTTGTTTAAGAAGCCGCTATCAGCAGCCGAGCCCTCGGTGTCTGATAAGCGAGTGTGTGGATGTGCAGGTGTGTATTTGTGCGTGAATGTGTTTCCACAGTGAACTACCAGGACTGACCTGATGTAAATGAGCCAGAGAGCCCTGCAACACCATCTGCCACGACCATTAGAGCAGCATGTCCATTCAACACACAACACACACACACACACACACACACACATACGGTTTCTCAGAACTATCACTACACGGCGACCCTGCACTGCTGCTGTGTGAACACGACGCATCAACATGATGAGAGAAGCTGCTAAAAGTCCCAACAGCAGTGAAGACTAGAGCTGGCTCATATTGATTATATCAATACTGTGATATGATAGTAAGTATGGTTTGATATGGCTTTGTCTTTTATTGGTTTTATAATAAACAGTTTTATGAACTGATTAGACTGCTGCAGCTGTTGTATTATTTCTGTCATCATATCCACATTATTAATGACTGTTTATCAAAAATCCTGTGTGTGTGTAAATAATTGAAAGTACTAAAAGTCATCCTTACAATATCCCTACAATATAATAATTTGAATATGTCCATGTTGCCCAGCTCAGTTCAACACTGAAGGCTGTCATCAAGATGAGAGGCTCTTATTTGTAGTGAAGTTATATGAGAAGGCCTGTGTGTCTGTGTGTGCGTGTCCTCACGCACAAAATCTAAAGCATTTATGCTAGCAGCACAACAGACATGATTGTGCAAGATAAATATTTTACCTCCATTCATTTTCAGTGTGAAGTGAGAAACCCTAACTAACTCTAACACAAATGAACTGAAAGAGTTTAATGGTACAATGTCACATTTGGGCGGAGCTAAAATTAACAGCTAAATTCAAAGACTACTTAAGGAAGACCAGCGATTTCTGGTTAAGATGTTAATACGCTGGCAGACATGACTCATATATATATATACACACGCTGTATATGAGTACAGCGTGTGTATTTATAAATGCGAGTCAGCCCTGCTACCTTATAAACATTGTGAGCAGAGATTGTTGGTCTTCCTGAAGTAGCCTTTGAATGTTAGCTGCTAACTTTAGCTCTGGGAGGCTAAATAAGTAATAACTGTCCTATCAAGTCCAAACAGCTGCAGCCATTTAGACTCCTTGCCCACTAGAGCAAAAAGTCTCCATCTTAACAAATCATTCAGTCTCACATTCAGTCTTAAATGTTGTTTTTCCTGAAATAGCTGAAAAAAAATCTGCCAGTGGGACCAGATAATCCCACTTGTTTCCAGTGCAGTTTCACTTGTTTCAGGAACAAGTATAAATATGTTGAAACAAAGCAGAATAAGGCAGATCAGCCCACTAGGATCAAGAAAATGACACTTGATTCAAGAAAATTCTGAAAACAAGTTGATTAGCTTTGGAAACAAGTGGGATTATCTCATCCCACTGGCAGATTTTTGACCTTGTTGGAAAAAAAAACCCAAGACCCCCAAGAACCGAATGATTTGTTAAGATGGAGATTTTTTTTGCATCATCTCAATATGTTTTCTGGACATATGATTATGGATTATATTTGGGCTACATGAAATGAAAAAAAAGATCCACAACAACAAAAAAAATGGACACAAACTGAGGATTTGTGTGTGTCTGTACCTGACAACAGAACACACACACCAAAAACACCACAGGCGGTGACTTCTGATGGGGTGAAGCAACACAAAGCGATGTGTTTGCCTTTGGCCTGTTCCGCTTACCTCGAAATCCTCAGAGAAGCCGTGTTGGTTGTTGGAGTAGAGTTCAGAGATGTGTTTGATGAACTGCTTGACTGGAATGGCCTCCATGTCATCTGCCGAGAGAGAGAGAGAGACGAGACCAGAGTTAGACTGACCTCACATGAACGGCAACCTGGCCTTGAGCAACACACTCAATCCCCCGACTGCTCGCCACACCGGCCTTCAGGTTGTTCTGGGCGATTCCCACATGAGTATGTGTGTGTAACTGGGTCAGCCTGCCCTCGGCAAATAAAGGTAAAATAAATAAAAGACTGTTGTTTGATGCCAGGAAGTGCCAGACTTTTGATATTGCACTGTCATGTTGCACAGAGCTGATCAATATGGGTCTCTGAACACCAACACTGGCATTTTTTGGACTGAAAAACTTTCATAGCCAATATTTTGTGCAGATACTCTATATCTTTAAATTTTCATGCCAAAAATGTTTAAGCAGCCTGAATTGTATTCAAACAATGAGACACTAAAACTGCATTGAAACCAACAGAAATATTAACAAGTAAACATGTTGTCTCCCACCAGTGCTGCACCCCCACACCCATCCCTCCATGCCCCCACTATGATCTTTGAAATGTGGTGATGGATAACTTCTTCCTTGGCCCATGACCAACCTGTCCACCAAATGTGGTGGAAAATCAAACATCTGTTTGGAAGTCATACCACTGTGTCACAGACG
>OMKZ01024979.1:0-10326 GCA_900302535.1 Neoniphon sammara
AGGCTATTGAGAAAAATGCTTGCGTGATTCCCCCAACACTTTCTGCTTTCTCAGTACATCTTGGCCTGGGGGGGGCACAAGTGCATAACTGGCACACATGTTTATCCCACCTACTATCTTACTGTACACGCAAACACACGCACATATTCACATATACATACAGAGATATACACATGGCCACACAAACGCAGGCCACAGGCCAAACACACATGCTAGCTGGTGGCGCGTGGTCACATGTGTAGGTCAGAGATGTGTGAAAGTACACGTGTACATGTCAGTGTGCATGCTTAATGTGTGAATTCATGCACAGACCAGAATGTGTGTGAAAGAGAGACAGAGACAAGGCACATGCAGGGGGTTAATAAGAGGAACACACTCAGTGCGCCATGAGAGACGCGTGATCCTGTCAATACGCAAATCTACAAGATGTAAAAGTAGCGGCTCACCAGGCATCTTAATATATAAGGGGAATGTGTGTGTGTCAGTGTGTGTGTGTTGTCTCAGGGGGCTCCCCCCACCAGCAGCTCATCAAAGCAGAGTATTAAAATGAGATGACTCAGGCTGATGATGACGCTGTGAGACCCGCTGCGCCAGCAGTGTAGCCAAGGATAACGTGTTTCTCTCATTCTTCTTTTCCTCTCTCCAACTCTCGTTTTTGGTCAGATGAGGAGAAGCCATGTGTGCCCCCAGGCTGGATTTATGCGCGCGACACACACACACACACACACACACACACACCTCATAATTGGATTTTCTGACCATTTTTGGCACAAATGTTATCTTTTCATTCATGTAAACAGGAATAAACAGGAATCAGATGTTTTGAGAATCAGATACAGTGCATGGTAAAGCTGATATGGCTCTCATGTTAGGCCAGCAGTTTGTATCTGGATGATGAAATGTGCCTTGATTTAGCTCTTAGAGAGAAAGGAGAACCAAAGTCAAAAGAACACAATGCAAAATTGCAGAGGGTCGATTGAACTGAGGACTGTTAATACTCAACTGATAAAAACGTGGAAAAAAGCCTGTAATTTATCAGTGTCACGTGGACTTAACTATCAAAATACGTGCTTATTCCACATTTTTCATCAGTTGAGTCTAAACAGTCGTCACTTTTATTAACCTTTGGCAATTTTGCATAGTGTACCTTTAACATCCCAAACTGGAGTCATAATTTTATCCTGAAAAAGGCTGTAACACGTTAAAATCAGCCTAACACTGCATTATCATTATTATTGTCATTCTCACAGCGCCAATAATAAAATAACTGGATGTGCTATGTTATGATTCATCACATCTGATTTACACATGTGAAGGCATACTGGTGTCAAGGTGCCTGCCAACCGTGGATATGAGAGGTGCCCAGATTGAAGCTGCAGAGGCGGTGTTGGCGCAGCGCTGCCAGGCCAGGCTTGTGTTCCTCAAACCTTGGCTCTCAGCATATATGAGAATCTGTGTCAAATCACCAAAAGTAGTCCCCGATTACCTAATGGCAGCTGGATGGCGGATGTTGTGACCCACTTGTCAATTCACTTGAGTGTCACAGTGGTGATTGGTACGGATTTAGTGTGATTAATCAGTATTTAATCAGATTTGGATATGTGATGACCGACAGGTGTGAAGGACTAATGGTCTGCCAACTGTGACCCTGAGGGCTGGCCATGTTTTCGTGAACACACTGAATTTTGGGTGAATGGGTAGTAGGTTGTGAATGAGTTGATTTATTTTTTTCCAGGCTTATTGTTGCATCTTGTTACACTCCATCATCCACCCACACCCCATCAAACCTCATTACTCATGTAAACTAAATCTGCATGCCTGGTGTCATCATGGTTGGTAGATTGTTAACCTTGCACACAAAAGGGACTTTCTGATATACTTGAAATATATTCCTCATACACGAATTAATACTTTTCCTTAGGCCACACAAAATGTATCCCCCATACACACACTCCACTTTTACTGTAATTTTTTAATTCTTAATTTGGCTATACATACATTAATTCTCTCTATTTGGTGCGTGTGTTTGATTGTGCATGTTTTTTCTTTCATTTACTGCTCCGCGAATATTTCTGTGAATTTCACATTTTGTCTATATAAAGAAAAAATAGGAATAAAAAGGAATAAAGATTGTTACTAGTAAACCAGTAAAATAAAAAAGATACTCTTCCTGAGGCTCAAATGAAGCAGTGAAATATAAAAATGACCTAGTTATTGTCAGTGAAAGGTCATTGTACAGAAGAAAATTTATTGTTTCTGGAAATTTACATCAGGGGAGAGGGTATTGTTCTCATGGCTGCTCACATTTGAGTTTTACGATTACATTTACAAGGTTTTAGCATTTTTAGCTCTAACCTCCCACAATAAGTTTAAAAATTAACTTTGACAACTCCATTTCTGCCTCTTTTTCTTCACGATTTGCCGCGAGTTTGCCGCCAGCACCAGGAGTCCTCCACCGAAGCTGTCACTGATATAAATCCTTAACGACCTTAAGTGCCTATGAGGGCTCTGAACTCTGGCCAGGGAGTTTGGGGTGGTGGGCACTGAGAGCACTGAAGTGGGTACAGCCGTTCCCCTCTGACAGTGCTGAGTATATATGCCCTTGACATGACAAAGAGAGGTGGAGGGGCTATTGAGGGCGATGCGAAGGGCTGAAAGTGGTCACATTGCATTAGCGTCTTAGCCGAGCTCGACAGGGCAGGCTGACTGGAGCCCAGTGGTGGTTCAGGCAAGCGCAGAGGAGGAGAGGTGTGGGCAGAAGGGCCTATCATCCCTGAAGCATTACGTGGGACAGTTGCACGGGGTCAGTCAGCAAAACCAAGCAAGCCACCCATCAATAATTCAATAAGTCACAGCCAATATATTTTGGCATGAGCACTTGAACACTTTGATCACAACAGAGGACACCACAGCTGGCATCAAAGAGGAGGAATAAAGAGGTGCCAGGGAAAGAGGGGAAGATGTCACTGCTCCAGTGGTCTGAATGCTGGTGAGTGCACAGGGACACAATGACTTAAATTTCTTAGTAAGTGCAGACATTAAGACATTTGTGAACATCTGTACGCACATACATAGCACCTTTATGCACATATCCCCTGTTGTGAAAGTGTGCATTGTGAGCAATCCATTGCTTACTATGGGAACTTTTCACCAGGGGTATGGCCTTGTGTCAGATTATATTAAGGGCTGCTTACCTACTATTGACAGGAGCTGCTTGCAATAATGACCCATAGTCAGACAGTCATTTACTTTGATGGTAAGAACACAGACTGTGAGATGTGACACTGTGGCACAGCTCTTTGGGGAGAAAAGAGCCCTTTGATGGCCATTAGATTTTTGTGAATTATTCCACACCGCAATGCTCGCTCCACGTCTCGGCAAGTTTGATCTAAAAAGCGACTGTCTGATTTTTTTTCTCTCTCTCCTTTCTCCTCGTATAGCCAACCCTAAAGTCACTTGACAGGGAGGTTAGACTTCATAAGGGCCCCTGGGTGTGTGTGTCGGCGTTTCATTTGTTTGAGTTGGAAAGATGACAGAAGTCACATTTAATTACTGGGTTCTTGTGTCAACTGGAGAGATAAGGGGATATGTTGTGCATGCATGACGCATACAAAATGAGTAAAAAGTGAATAGTAGAAAGACTCTCTGCCATTCCACGGGAAAATATATCTGACCATTAAGCTGCACATCAGAGTGTGTGTGTGTGTGTGTGTGTGTGTACCCATTATGCTTTAGAATTCATTTTTATTTTCCAGACCATTTGCAACTGTCTTTGTTCACATGTGAATTCATGCATTATGTGCCATCATGCATATGCTTATATTATCAGTGTTTGCACACCTGCCTCTGTATGTATTATGCATTTCTGTGTAGGGCCATTCCAGAGCCCCAGAGCCATGCTGCCACCCTTTTCAAACAGCAGAGCTCCCAATCAGATGCTAAAGAGGAAGCCTGATATTGCAAGTAGTATTGTGTAATTAACCTTAGCCAGACTGCCAGAGGGGGCAGCTATATGCTTCTCATTCGCCATTACACATTCAAAGTGCACTCTCAATACAGGCCACTTCTCTTTTCCATTAGGAGCCAAATGAGACAAGTGGCAAGCTTTTCACCCTATTTCTAAGCCGCGATTCAGGTCGGATCTACAGAGAGAACATAGATGTGAAAAGAGGTGCTAAGCAATACCTGACATTATGTGTTTTTGCCAGTGACAGATTTATTTGTTGTACATTCATGGCACCATGCATCTTGTCCACTGTATATTTAAATCTGATATTTGAGATGTCCTTCCTGTATGGCCTTGGCCTGCCCAACCTGTCATGATGACCTCAACTATGAGATGGGATCATTTGCCATCTCTCCTCAACTCGGTGCATATTTTGCCACTGACCTTTATCAGGCACCAGTGATAACATTTCTCATGACAGCATGGTAACACTTGGCATGATCTATTTGCTTACCAGTGATGTCCATCTCTTTAGCTTCAGGGATGTTGATAAAATCTATGATGTACAGGAATCATTCCCACAAGATTTCAACCGCGGGAATGACGCTGCTTCTGCCAACAGGCAGCTTAGCATGGAAAAACACCATGACACGTGATGAAAAGCAATTAATAGACGCCTTCAGGATTATGCAATCATCTACTCTACTGTATGCAGTTGGGTGTGGCCTCTGTGGTGGCAGCAATCACTGACCCGCTTACATAAATTATTATGAAAGTCTCAGGTGTTCATCCTTTATTCAGCAGCTTATCGTTTTTAATTTAGAGGCAAATAAGAAATCAGACGGAGAATTTAGTGAAATCTGGCAGACAGCTTTGAAGTCTCCAAATGGCACCAAAAAGCTTAAGCAATCATTACTTTTTACTTAAAGCCAACAAGCCTGTTGGCAGTGTGTTGTTGCATTGAACAAGTTTGCTGTGTGTTGTCTGAGGTGGAAATAGGATTCTGAAGGAATACAAAAACTAGTCGATTGCAAAGAGAGAGCAAAGAACCTCACCCTCTTTTTGCCCCCAGCCTGCTTAGCTGTATCCGGCTCTTCGTGCCCAGTTCAAAGCAATCTGGCAGGAGGAGTTAGAAAAGACCACAATGTTGTCAAACAGAAATCAGATTTGCTCCACTCTCCATTAGCCTTAGCCCGTTCACTTTCCCCCCTGGAGATCACATTAAATGACATCTGCTATCATCGGGATAACCTGTGTCAGCTGCGTGACAGGACTGCAGATGCCGTATAGCATATTGTGGAGGAGATGGAGATGGAGGGAAGAGAATAGAGAGAAAGTAGATATAGCTAGCTTAGGAGTCCTCACACTTACATTACACCTTGTTGGATCTGTCCCTGGAGGTAATTAACATATAAATCGATGCTGGTTCATAAACCAGGCGTGGCACAGTTGAGCGCAGCCTCACATCACTGGGAGGATAGAAAAGTGGGGGGAAGGATGTATTCATTGTGTTTGTGGGCACCTATAGCTCCAGCTCCGACTCATGCACATATCGCCGCTCTGTTCCAATAATGTAGGATGTGGGGAATGTGATCAGAAATTATGCATGTTTCACAGTGGCGTCTCAATGAAATGTGGTGGATTTCTGCTGCCAGGCCAAGCCCGATAAGGGAGTTTGCTGAGTGACAGGCGGTTGTCAAAAGTGGTGATGCATGACCTGGCTCTGGAGCATCAGCCACAACCAAATAGCTCTCCTTATCTTCTGACAGTACCGTCTGGAGAGCTCAGTCTTCTATCTGTCTCTCTTTCTCACTCATTCTACCGCACTGCCGCTGCCCCCACCTCCCCCTCTTCCTCTTGGCTGTGCAAACGGGCCACTTCTGTTGACTCCATAATGGGAAGATGGGTCTCTTCATCAAATCAGTTCTGTAGCTGCCACGTCTTTTTAGCAGCTCCCCTTTGTCGCATTTTTGAACATCTGTTGCTATCTTTTCTGCCACTGAAAGAGCTGCTTGTTATCTCATGTCACCTTTTTTAACAGCAGTAGCTATCTCAAGCCAAGCAGGTCTAATCTCTGGAATGCCTTTTAAAAAGACTACACCAGACTGTCTTTTTCAAACACGTGCATTGTGTTTTTGTCAAATCAGACAAACTACCAACCTCTTGAAGCCCCTTTGAGTAGTCCTTCTCACAAACAGTCCTTAATTACACTTCTCATTGTGCAGGATGGTATGCATGCTTTGTGGCTCTCCACTGGATATAGCACTACCTCCAGGCTTCTGTCCAACATGCCTCCGTTGAGTGGTAATCATCTGGCAGAATGTGAATTCTCTTTTTCTGGAGGAAATCATTATAGAGCCTCACAAAAAGAAGCCTCCAAATAGCCAGGGCCCAGACATTGTTGGACTGAGGCGTCTGCACAGGCGCCTGATTAAAAAAGAAGCATGGGCATTAATTGGCCAGCTGATGTTAGGTTGTCAGCAGTAGCTGATGGCTCATTATACTGCTGGAGCAGAATAGGGAGGAGGTTGAGAGAGGAGTGTGCCTCCACACATATTCCATTTTGGCCATCCTTAAACTGAGCACACCCTGTAATTTCAGCATAGACACATCACTCAAGGGGTCTGGGGTATTGGTTAAATAAAATCTGTCATTCCCATGGATACAAGATTGGTGGGAGCTGTGATAGAGCGATGTGCAAGAGTGCTTGTGTGTGTGTCTGTGTGTGTGGATCTGGGATTCTGGGGACAGTTTGCTTGGCTAATGGGGTTGGCGGGCAGCACAGTGCTCTCTCAGGCGAACAGCTAATTAGCAGGAGCAGATGAGAACATGGTGTTTGTGTGTCTGGGATCCAAAGCCACATTGCTCAACCAACCAGGAATGCGCTCTGCCCCCCTCTGCCCAATCAGATTTTCTGAGCTGATAGCTCTCTTCCTTGTTTAGTGTCCATCCAGCCAATCACATGACATCTTAACCTTTCACGGACTCACCCACCTCACAAATGTAGCTTCCATTTACCATGGCAACGGCATGTGTCAAATGGCTACTTGGCCCTGGGGGAATCTCACAAAAACAGAATCCATCAAGTTCAGGGTCATTTAACGTTCACATTCCCAATTGCCACTGCTGCAGTTGAATAATTGTAATGTGAAGTGGACTGTCCTTGAAATGGAAGAAAGATTTTGGTGCAATAAGAGAGGATATGGGAGCACAAAGATTTAATACGTACGCCAGCGGCAGTAAGGTCATGATATACGCCGTCCTTTTACACCAAAGGTAGCAAAAAAACCTTGAAACGTTGCACAAGCTTTGAAAAGGGCCTGCACCTTTAACCAAAATTGATAGAGCTGAATAAAACAAAAGGTAAAAAATAAATAAATAAATAAATAACCAAAAATCCTCTCAAATCTTGTCTCAGCAGTACTAAATCACGATATTTGACTTATTTGTAACCACAACTCGTCAGAATGGAAACACGGGAGTCTTAAACAAGGCTTTTAACATTGGCAGAGCAGAGAGAAGAAGGGTCATGTCTCAACATCTTTCAGACAGTGATTATACAGACACAGGAGCAAAAGGGTGGAATATCTTTCACATTTCCAGGGTAACCATGGCAATGACTACTGTTTCTACGTGGGACTGAACAGTTTGTACAGACCTTCGACTGCTGCAGGCATAAGTCACAGTTTCTTAGTGAAGGGGATGAAGATGATTCTGAGGTAAAAACGTCATTGCGATTGTACAGATCTTTGTTGAGGAGAAAATGAAGAGGTCTCACGTGTCAGCAATGTAGAGACACGTTCTGCACTCAGTGAAAATTACTGCTGGGACTTTTTATTCTCCCCAGTTGTGAATCACTGCAGACCTGTGACGGTGACCACATTGTGACACTTACAGCATGGATGAGAAGTACAAGACACTCAAGACCTAATCTTGAAACACTTATTTATCATTCATCTGAGGTTGGAGCAAGTCAGCTAGAAAACATAGGGGAATGTGATTGCCTCGTCCTCCTGGCATGCTGTCATGCTGCTTGGCACACGCCAAAATCAGCTCTGCAATGTTTGCAGCAGAATTTTTATTCCCTTGCAGATAGGATCAGTTTGCAATTTTACAACTTTTTCCATGGAAATCACATGGGCATTGAGCAGGAATGACAAGTCTTAAGTATATTCCTGGTGCTAGCGCAGATGACACACATGGTAATCCAAAAACAGGAATCCTTTTTTTTTTTTTTTTTTTTTTTTTTTTTTGCTGTACATTTCAAAGATAAAACAGACTGCATGGAGTGCATCAAAAACATGGAGGTTCTGTTAAAAATAAGCTTGATGTTCTCTCCCACCTTGAACAGTAAAAAATAACCAATATCCTATTCATCTTTACCTGCCGTCTGGATGCTTCTATACTTAAAGTAAAAGCATTGCTTGGCAACGCTGCCTCAGGAGCTGGATACGTAAAGCCATGCTGGCATGGGATCAGATTTCATCGTTACGATCTCTCTTGTGTCTCCCCCTACTCTCCGCTGTATCCCTTTCATCTTTCTTACTAGCTTGGTAAAGAGAGCATAGTTGAGAAGGTTAGACTACCCACTGTCCTTTGAAAACAGCTCTGATTTTAGCTACATCTAAGAAGAGGTCTTTGTCCTCAGCTACGTGCCATACCAATACTTTAGCATTCATAAATTTGAAGCACTCTTGCCTTGTGTATGAAGAAGACCCAGCTTAGACGGAAACTAGACTATCAAACGATTAGTGAGCATTAGCTAAATGATCACCTTTTGAAGGGGCTGATCTTCAAAACGTATAAAAGACCAGACAGCGTCTTTTCAAGCCTGGTAAATAAACCAGACTACTTGTCAGACATCCCCCAGCAGGGTACAGTGATACTTAGGGAAAGCATGGAACACAGAGCAACAGTCAAAGTCTTACACACACACACACACACATATACACACACACACATACACTCAAAGTGCGTTACACCACTGTTCTTACACAGCATACATACACCACATCTATATTTAACCAGCAGAGATCCTGATGTATATTTCAGCAGTGGAGCTTCTTGACGGCAACTTTTGCAGCGCAGCGGTCAAAGCAGTTCAACAATGTATCAACCAGCATGCCGTCCAATCACGAAGCGGCGTTTTCACTCCCCGTCTGCTTACACACTACAGAGAGAAAATCAGAGCTGCTTCACCCGCCCAGAACAGAGAGACGGAGATGCACATCTATTATACATGGTATATGTGGCTATGTGGAATGAACCAGCCGCAGAAAATTGGGTACATTTTGCTCTGACGCTAGCCAGTCTCTGAGGGGAGCCAATTACTACGTCTCTCCTCCAGAGTGGCGCCAAAAAAAGAAGTTCACCCATCTTCCCCTGAGCACAGACCAGGAGCGGTGAGGAAAAAGTCCACTCTGTAGTTCCCCACTCGGTTGGCCCTAAAGACACTAGCTGAAATCACACATCCCCTGCATTCATTACCTGCTAATGAATCTTCATCCCTCAGAGACCTCATAGAGAGGAAGTGAGAAAAAAAAGTGAGAGGGGAGAGAGGGGTAAATGTAAGAATTGGAAGGAAGTAGAGAGAGTGGAGAGACCCTTCATCGTGGAAGACGAATGCGTCCCATGAGGAGGGGATTCCTAGACCAGAACATTGAGCATTCCAGACATGGAAATATCCGATACAGCTGGTTACTTCACGTGGGTGGGTGGCTGAGGATTGTCCATAGAGTCTGGCACTGAAAACTGAGCTGGGATCTACTGCCCCGACACTCACGTTGACCTTCACACTGAATGGAAAACAGCAGTGAGGTCCTTTGGCCCGTTTCCCAAAGAATGATTGAACAAATTTTTTAAGATGAGTTTTTTTTTTATTCATGGGCTTCCTTCAACCAATAAACTGCAACCTCACAGCACTACATTTTGTTGGCCCATAATATTCCATCATAAATATAATTGAATCTGAGTGTTCAAAGAAAATATATCGAAAGATATATCAGTAAATTGCATTCACTTTGTATGCTTAGATGCACTAAATTTGAGGGTATTCAAGCAATCTGGAAAAAAAATCCACTTAACAATTGTTGCTTTACACTCGAGCTTGACCTTTAGCCTTTTATTCCTGCTCACATACTGTAAGACACTTGCAGTCAAAAGTAACACTGCTTTGAGTGGTTCAGCTGAAGCAAATGGGGCCTTTACCAGAATGGAATGGACCTAAAGATATGTATTATGCATGCCATTAGGTATGTCATGCATTGAAAAAGAATTTTTAACAGATTTTTGATCACGTTTGATGAAGTCTCATGTCCGCACTCTTGAAGTGTCAGTCACTGATTTTTGGGACAGTTTTGGAGCTAAGCAGTCGCCATGGT
>OMKZ01024979.1:10346-40263 GCA_900302535.1 Neoniphon sammara
AAAAATTTTTTTTTTTTTTTTTTTTTTAACTTTTTATTTATTAACATTTTCTGAAAAAGAATTTTTAACAGATTTTTGATCACGTTTGATGAAGTCTCATGTCCGCACTCTTGAAGCGTCAGTCACTGATTTTTGGGACAGTTTTGGAGCTAAGCAGTCGCCATGGTGGTTTTGCAGTATACAAACAGTGTTGCCAGCACTATGATGTCTTCATCCATGGATTCTCAGCTAGTGAAGTGTTAGTTTCTGCAGGTGGCGCTCTTTTCTTTTCTGTATAACCATGGTGCAACTCTTCTTTCTATTCCCTGGGATGCACCTGCTGTACCAAACACTGGGTGTCTAGACCAGCAAACATAACATGGGTTGAATCTTTATTGTGACATCAATAAGTTATAGAATAGCAAAATAAAAAGCTTTTTATCTGAAAATATGATTATTACTTTAAATTAGAGCCCTTAAGAGCTCTTAATGCCCACACACAGTGGCACTTGCAGGTGCTGCGTATAAAACAAACAAAAGTCAGTGCTAAATGTGTTCAGAGACTTTCTGCATCACCTAAAACACAATTTTGTGAAGTTCAGTGTATGTCAAAACTGTTAGTAGCAATTGTTAGCAATCAAACTGGCTCTGAAAAGACTTCATGAGCCACTTGCAACCATTCAGTGTTAAAACCCAATCCCGACACAGGGCCAAATTATTGCCATGGATTTTCCGTATCACAAAATGAGCGTGTTTAGAGAGCAAAACGGCCTTTATTTGGGGAGGTTGACTCACACCCTGTTCCCTACAGCAAAAGATAAGGTGGGTGTTCACTGCGACATGATGAAATGATTGTATCTTTTCTGTAAGAGGTCCGCAGGGTGACTCAGAGAGACGCACATGCCGCGTCTTTCTCTCTCCCTTTCTACCTTTCTCTTTGTGTCTCTGCACACACGCGGCTTGAGAGACAGTGTGTGTCACAGTGTGTGTGTGTCTGCGCTCAACAGAAAAAAGAAAGAAAGGAACTGTTTCTGAATCACCCAGTGGACCTTTTACAAAAAAAAGGTAGTGTGTGTGTGTGTGTGTGTGTGTGTGTGTGTGTGCATGTGTGTGTGTGCATGTGTGTGGTATAAATATGTGAGCATCTCTAGACTGGGCAGGTTGCCCCTGGGCTTCTCTGTGCCCGCTGTCATTTTTTTTGAGCTCTAACCTCTAAGGACAGAGAGTTTCCTGCCACAGGGTCCCCTTCACTAAAAAACCCTCTACTGACACACTTTGACTGCTTTGTTTGTGTGCTCTTTTTTGTCTGAAATTGCATATCATGTGCGCACAGGAGGGCGTTCTTCACAAGCATGTGCCATTTTCAGGAAATCTGAGAGTCGGGGCATCTTCCATCATTGTTCCGCACATCACGACGCAACCTTTCCCCCAGAGCAAATTTATTTGTGCAGACATTTATGTGGCATGTACAGCCTGTGTGATACTTTGAGCCTGTCTGTGTGCATAGAGAAGTGTCAATGCAGTTGGCCCTGCTGATTCCAGCCATTCCTTCGTGACTCACACGCTGTCGGCACACGGAAGCTTTCATAAGCTTTGAACCATGTGCGTCACTACTACATAGAGCTCTTAAACAAAAGCACGCTGACTTCTGTGGCTTCAGCAGCTGTAACCAACAGTAAACATAAGAAGGAAGGAAGTCCAGAGAACATCTTTTCTTCCCCCTTCATCTCTTTATCAGAGGAGCCCGGAGCAGTTCGGTCAAGGCTGAGCAGAAATAAGCGGAAGAGGAATGTCTCTTACTCTTGTCCATACCTTGATTTTCAGAGAATCAAGCCAATCTGTTTAAACAATATGCAATTACCAGCGTTTAAACAGCTAAAGTCATTAAAGTGATTAGCCAGTGTTTACCATAAGCAACATTTTGTACACAAGATAACGGCTCTCATTTGCATATGCTAATGCATCGTAATTAGCTATGCTCCGCCGGGTAATTCCTATTCAGCTTCAACCTACAGGCAGTTTTTTGAGCAGATTAAAAACAGCAAAATAATGAATTAATTCAATCAATCATGTAAAGGCTAATATATGCGTCGCAAATGGCATGGGGACAGTTTTAATGTCAAAAATCAAGAGGCAAAGAGCCAAGGATACTTTAAGGCATGAAACAGAGCTCGCCGCCGAGGTAGATTTAGTTGTGTTTTTCTGATCATTTACAGTAATGCAAACACCTTGTTTTCCTGATTGTGGGATGGCAGTCGTGGTGGTTAGTGTTCAGGAAACAAGGCAAGCACTTCATCCAAAAAGCCTTTCTGTAATCGCCCGCCCACACAAGCCTGTTGTCTGCGTTGTTACGGCAGAAGAACAAAATAACTTTTGTGTGCTTTTAGAATTAAGGTAAATCTCAACCCCTTCCCCCTCAGGCGAGCACGACTGAGAAGTGGTGACAGAGAGAGAGACTCTTATCTAATTTGAGTTTAATGTGTGTTTGTGCTCCTAATGCTTTTCTCTCCTCTCAGACAATGAAAAGCATGATAAACTCTGAGACTATTAGCTCTGGGACAAGCAGACGGCACTTCTGCTCATCTCTCTTGTCCTATTACCTCCGAGTATGTGCATGGATATGATGACATTCACTGATATACTCATCCCCATCAAAACTGAAGGCCAGATAAGGAAGCCAATATTGAACTCACATAAACTTCCCACATCAAACAAATACCACCGTCAGTGGGACAAGTCAAACGACCCTAGCTCTTTTTGTGTGTGTGTGTGTGTGTGTGTGTGTGTGTAGGTGCGTGTGTGTGCATGTGTGGATGTGCATCCATGTCTGATGGAACTAATTCAAGACAAAGAGAAAACAGTGCGGCAGACCTGCTCTGTTGCAGGAGGTTGCCTTGGAGAATCACCTGGTGTTACCGTGGAAACAGACAAGCCGGCTATTTATGTAAATTGGAGAAAGCCATGGGTGGGGTGCATATCAATGCACACCTGACAACAGAGCGTGTTGCTATGGAGATCAAACCAGGAATTGAAAGTAGTTCTAGAAGGGATTGTTGCAGCTGTGAAAGATTCTAAAACATGTAACCAACCTAATTATAGGAGCATGATTTCATTTTGTCACACAATACAGTTTATCTTTTTATTTGAGTAATGATAATCTATGAAAAAGAACAACTTGAGTAATCATTTCTTGATTCATGTTTAATGTGAATTGATTTAAATAAGGTGAAAGTGTCAGGGAAATGTGCAAATGAAGGATGGATCTACCTGGATGGTACCTAGGTCTCAGTCTGTCTGTGAAAAATCTATATTTTCTATCATATATTCAGGTAGTGTGGCTGGCCCTTTTAGCACACAGTGAAAGTACAGGAAGAGGGAGCAAGCGTGACAAGATAAACACAATAAATCTAATAGGCTCTTTGTCAAACTCCTCTCCGATTAATGGGAACTAGGAGCTTCAGCGGTAAATACCATCTTCTGATTTCAAACAAATGTCTGGTTTGTTCCCATGTTACTGCCAAGGCAGGGTGAGTGAGCTTGTATTGTGAAAAGTATGCAAGTCACAAAGTTAATTCCACGTAGCCTAAAGTCTATGATGATTAGAGCATAGTGATATGGTTATTGGTGAAGTAATACTGAAATTGGAAAAAAAAACTTGCAAACCTCCAGGATAAAAGATAAAAAGATCAAAAAAGCAAACAAAAAGAGAACACTGCTTGAAGCCACGTGTAGACAGAGAGGAATTCTGCGATCCCGCGCCTTTCTGCTGACACGTGTTGCTTGGAACTTGTTATGTAATTGTACCATCTCAGCGCACTGCGTTTCAACACACAGGCCTTCCAGCTCACGTACTCACTCGGAGGCCTGTGATGTTCCCTGCTGCCACCTGCCGCGGCGAGCGCTGTCTCCAGAGTTGCAGGGCATTGGCATGGCATGAAGCTGGCGCAGCACCATAGAAGTTGCACACTTACAACATTTTATGTGCGTGTGAGTGTGTGTGTGTGCGCTTTGGAAGAGGTTGGGGGAGGGTTCCTGGGCAGCGGGCGCCCCCAGAGCAGTAGGATCTACAACAGAAAACATGCAAACCATGGGAGGCACCAAGGAGGACTGGCATGCCACTGGGTACCTCCACATCCCTTGGGTGGTTTATGGGATTGGCAAACACATGCAAGCTGGGAGCGATGGCACAGTGCAGTGGGCAAATAGGGATGTGGAGGGATGAGGGGAAAGAACAGATTTCGGGTGGCTACTGTAAGATAGCTATATGGTTAGGGTGAGATACTGAAAGTGCCTGCCTGTGTGTCGGTGCAGGTTCATACACACTCACCAGTGACACGTTTCCCAGTGACAGGCAAGCCAGAGGGAGAAGAGCGGAGGCATGCATATATGGTACAGTACGTGTCGCGGTGGCGGATGCGTGCGCACATGCCAGCCGGAGGGGAGGGAGAGAGGGTGTTAGGTGTCCATGTGTGTTCTGTACAGTGTCAATATGCTTGGTGTGCCTCACTCTTACATGTGCGAGCGCGTCCTGTACTGTCTCCGCGCATGGTTGGCTTGGCAGCGCACCGGAAGTGGTTCATGGCTCGGGGGGGGAAAAAGAGGAAGGCGGCGCGCTCTGGCGACGGGGTTACCACCCTCTGGTGTGTGCTGTCACTTCAATGGAGGGATTCCTCAAACAAGGTGCAAGAGGAGAAGACAGGAGAGGAGAACAGGCATTTCTTACGCTCTGTGTGTGTGTGTGGATGTCCTCCCTCCACTGCATCCCCAGTCCCCTCCCAGCCCTCCTTCCTGTTTCTTCTCAGTTTGTGTGTGTGTGTGTGTGTGTGTGTGTGTGTGTGTGTGTGTGTGTGTGTGTGTGCATTGGCATTCAGCACGTAGCGCTCAGAGCCCTGTAATCAAACACAGGTCAGTTTGCATTCTCAAACCTAAGAGGTACTGGATGCCTTTACAGGTGCAGCTGTTTAAATGTCTGAAGGGATTTTGTGTTAAATGTCTTATAAATATTAGATCATAGAAAGCTCTATAATCAGTTGTAATGCATGTGCAAGAAACTGACCACCATCGTTGCTTTAACTTGGTGAATTGTACTCATTTAGACAAAAAAGTAAAGTATAGGGTTTGCTTGATTCCTAAATGGCTGGGTGAAACAGAAGTAAATAAGTCCAATAGTGAATTTAAGTGCATATCTCAAATCAAGTGCTGCAAGTGCTAAAAAAGTAAGTTTTAGCAAGATAAAGGTTAAGCCTATGATATTTTATGGTGCTTTGTCAAAATATAAATCTCAGCAAAGCAATTTTTTTTAGATAAAAGCCAAGATGGTACCTCGTTCAGCCAAAGAGGTTCTGCTCAGCAAAATTAATATCAATGAACATAATTTTTAGTTTCATCCACTCCTCTGGCCCATCTTTTGAACACAATTCTAGGAGATGGATAACATCTTTTTGAAAAGCTACACTATGACCTAGATAATAGTTCAATCATTTCAAGTGTGTCTTAAAAGCTTTTGGTCACCACTCATTATATGAAATTCCATTAACACCTTTATAACTTGTTTTCAGCTCAATTTGGAGGTAAGATCT
Organism: Neoniphon sammara; assembly: GCA_900302535.1. Classification (NCBI taxonomy): domain Eukaryota; kingdom Metazoa; phylum Chordata; class Actinopteri; order Holocentriformes; family Holocentridae; genus Neoniphon; species Neoniphon sammara. The sequence continues at coordinate 15,905 of OMKZ01024979.1, forward strand.
GCTTGTCTATCAGGCTGTTAAATTGACCAAATAGAGACAAATCCTTTTATTTGTATTATGTGCGGTGCCTAAAAGGAACATAGAGATGGTAATGAAGCAGTACAGGCTGAAATGGAAGTCTTGAAGAGAATCAGGAGAAACTATTACAAAATGGCGTCCTTTTCTGTGCAGATAAAGGGTGTGGCATGGGAAAGGAAAGTAGATAGAGAGAGAAAGACAGAGACAAAGAGAAAGTGAAGGAGAAAAGAAGGGAGAAAGCAAGAGAGGGATCCAGGTGAATCTCACAGCATAATGCTCAGTGAATCGACTACACTGTAGGACCACTGTGAAATATGTTCAGACACACACACACACACACACACACACACACAGCACCAATCCCACCACCATCACTCAACACAGTTGCTCCTCATTGTAATAAGAGATCTCAAGCACACAAGGTCACATCTCAGGGTCATATAAATAACTGAAGAATTTTCTATTTCTTGAATTAACCCATAAACTCATGTCAGGCTAGCCTAGCTATACGTTGGCTAGCAAGCCATCAGTGAACAACTTTAAAATCCCAACTATTAGCTCACTAACAAAAACTAGAAACGTTCATTATAAAGTGTCTAATGTGATGGCTGCACTTCCTTTTCATAGGCAGAGCAGTCTGATATTTATAAATCAGTACCTCGGTGCAACATTTGCCCCCTGTTGAAGGTATGATTAATCAGTGAGCTAATTTTTGCTTTGCATCTCGAGTCTTCTTTTTAAGATGTAGTGCGCTGCCCCTACTAGAATGTCAGATGTACAACAGGCATACCATTTGACAGGATAAATTTGCCTCACTCATCTTTCCTTTTCATAAGAGAATGATTCGCCGAGACTTTTACCCCCAGAAAAACCTGCACGCTCTTCAGAGAAAACCTTCAGTGTGTTCACAATAAGCAGAACCTTCACCAGTCCCATTCGTACAGTAATGACAGCTCACGATATGTAAGTGGGTTATGTAATGACCAACAAACCGCCAAGACAAGCGCATTAGTGTCGTATTTGTGCAGTGATGGACTACTGTACGTTGAAGTGGATCGGCGTTTCTGCATGGATCAACACTTGCTCAGTGAGTGCTGTGGAGTTCCTCTGACCAGTGAAGCACTCTTCTCTTCTAATTCACATCCAAATGATGCAGGGTGGGTGGGAATGACAATGACAGAGTGGCTGTTGAGATCACGGTTTTGTTTTTCCTTCTTTCTTCTTCTCTCCCCTCTGTCCCTTCATGAGGTCGTGTCAGAGCGAGCAGGCGTGGGGCGTTCAGACGGATCAGCCTACTGACCGCATGGGTTCAAATCCCCAGAGTCATGCTGTACAGTTGAATTGGACTCTCTGTGTCACTGATGCTAAAAGTAATACTAAAATCCATAATAGACTGAGCAGGGTGGACTATTTCCTGGAGGGAGCCACCGCTTATATAAACCACAAAGATGAGGAATTGTTTTGGATTGTGGATCATGATCATATTTGATTTAGGTGTACCATGTTTTGCAGAGCTCTTACATAGTTTGGTGAGCTAATGCGGCTAGAAATTAGCTTACACTGTGGGATCAAATCCCCATTTCTGTGTCCACTAACAATAACCTTATCACTGTCTTGGAACTAGAATATAATGGACCAGCCGTTGTAGTAGGGGCTTACAGAAAAGAAGCAGGATTATGCTGTTAGCTAGATAACTGAAGAGGAATTACATATAAGTCTATATATTTTTGGATTATGTATGCCTAATTAAACTTGAACCAATGATTCCTCTTAAAGAACAAAAAGTCAGCAGCTCTTGCACTTAAGGCTTATAATCCTGTTTCTTAACTGCACTCTGCTATGTGACCAAAACAGCACATGCACATTAATATACATTAAAGTACATTAACATGCATAAAGTAAAATTAAAGTAAAGTGCAGTACAGCAGCCTGCAAGTCAATGCAACATATTATTAAATCCAGTGTACCACTGTGGCCAACATTTAATATCACTGTGGGTGTGAATTTATTTAAATATGATTAATGGTAAGGTGTAATACAAGCTCTAGGGCTCTATGGCCTCATGTGGACATTGTTGGCCCAGTGGGAACATTCCTAGAGGACTTAGATCCCAGGGGCTGAGTCCAATACTTAGTATTTTATTAACAGTATTGGGAGATGTTCCCATGTAATGTCTAAGATGGAAGAGCTTGCAAATAGCTCACCGGTATAATGCTGGTGAGATTGAGAGGGCAAACACATCTCATGAGTATCAATGGATTTGAATCCCATGTTATATCTGTATCATTCAAGCCATTAAAATATTGAAATGGGATAGTTCATGTGAGATGAATTTTTGAACGCATACATCAAAAATCAGACTTTCTGAATGATTTGATTCCTTCCCTATCCAAGCAATTGATTTTCTGTTTTTTTTTTAAATCAAAGTGTGACAGAGCTGATAATTGAATTGTGCTTCAATATGCCTTCTCTCTGATGGTGTTTCAGTTGATACCATTGGTTAAGGACTTTTTATAGGTTGTATTTGCTTAGAGAGGACCAGTAACAATGAAAAACAAGAGACACTTTAGCTGCCTAATGTCTCGCCATAATTACTATGATATATTAAACAAACCAGTTATGCTAATGGGGTCATTAAAGAAGCTAATTAATGCATAAATTAGCAAATTATTTCATGTCAACATATGTGTCTTCACATAACACAAGGGTGGTATTACTAGGAACTCTCAAAGCATTTAAGAGTTCTAGCAGTTTCAAGACAGTCACGTTTTATATGTTGATATGTTCCATGGTGGTAGAACGTAACAAATAAGCTCAAAGTTCTGAGAAAAGTAGCTTGTAGTGATGTGCATGTCAGTCCAAAATCTGCATGTATGGGTTGGGCAGATTCGAATGGGGGCAAGAGAGTATTACTGGGTCAGGTGGTGCAAGCCAACACGCAAGATACTTATAGATTGAATTCCAAAGAAATTAACGTAATCAATTTCTTATTCCATCAAAACCTTCGTGGGCTGCCTGTGTTTCAGAGACTTGGCATTGAGTTTATAAATCAAGAGCATGTTTTGAAAATTATCTGGCTGCCTGGCTGGGCAGGTTCGGATTGTTATGAAAATGGGTCGGATGGGTCGGCTAGGTTCTCCTGGTGGGGCTTGTGGTTGTGGGCGTTAAAAAAAATAAAATACAAAAATAATAAATAAAAACAAGCTTTTCTGTAGCTTTGCAGTTAGCTTAATGGACTAAAGTGATGTTAGAGCAACACATGGTCTCAGGTTCAGCCTCCCACTAAACATTAAAACATGTTGACTGTGAGAATTCAGGAGGCTTGGAGGTTAAGATGCCTGATCCCCTACATACAAATAGCTCGGTGTTATTCTTACTTTGATGAATAAGATGACAAAGTGAGTTTCTGTGCAGCTCAACAAGGTAGACAAGTACATGTGATGCATATAGAGACATTGGCTTGAATCCACCATGACCAAACTGTCAGTAGAGTAGTATAAATACAGTAACGACTACAGGCATATGTTTAGAAATAGCTCACAGGGACAAATACAGTTTGCACTTATATTTTGGACAGAGTTTGATCCCTTATGGTGGGCAAAGTTTTTGCAAAACGTGTCTGCAAGTTAATGTAACAGTTAAAGACATTTTCACTGTTTACTCAGGCAGCTCAAAAGAAATACATGTCGAATATATGTGTGTGAGAGACAGAGCTGTTTATAATGCAGCACGGAGGTGGGCTGAATCTCCTCTGATTTGAACAGTTACATGTTATTGCTGTCTGTAGTGCGAAGCAGTGATGAGCAGAAATTTGTCAGAGAGATAAATACCTGATTTCCCCCATAGAAACCTCTTTGTGAGGGTAGATTCAATCCCTGATGGAGGACGGGTGATGTTGTAGACGTCTTGCAGCAGTTTACTGTAGTTTAACATAATAGGTCATGATAATTGGATTGTTTAAAAGAGCATGTGTATACAGACATGCAGCTCTGTACATAACTACATAACATTAAAAAGACACACTATATATACACTCAGGCTTGCATAGGTAGTTATACTGACATGTATAATGCCAAGACACAGATTGACAGAATATTGGTACTGTTTGTAGACAACAGACATGCACACTCCCATATAGCTGTAGTTAATCAGGTTATATACACAGAGCATATCAAAACATTCAACACATTTTAAAAGAAAAAATCTTGTTGCCAAAGGAAATATTTGTAAAAAGACAGCCTGCCATCTTGTCCTCCAGGAGCTTTATAATACCACCTGTGGATGCAGGCTCTTAAAACCTGAACCCCCATAACCTTACACCTTCACCTGGACGTTAAATCCAATAATTCAATATATCTTGTTGCTTCTCACCTTTGTCTGTGCGAGTTTTTCAGTAGCTTTGCTGAATGCTGGAACTTTGCTGTTAAAACAAAAGTTAGGTGTTTAAGTCACGACCTCTGTAAGTTTTCGTCATCATGACAAGCTGATGCTGAGTGGAGCATCAGAGTTTGATTTCTGAGAACTTGTTTCCCCATGGATGTGTTCTGTCAAAACACAAGCAGACATTGAAGATTAGCATTGATCTTGAGATCTGTAATATTTCACAGAGCTGCTTATTGTTGTGAGCTGTTGAATGTAACCAGATTTGTTTTGTCTGAGATTTTTTTCTTAGATGGGTTGAGCACACAGTCACCTAGTTTTTAGAGTTGAGCTTTTCACACCAGCACAGATCTATCTGATATACTAACATACACAGTAACATGCTATATGCCTATTAAGGGTGTAACAATCCATCGATCTGGATCTATATATCGATTCAATGATCAGTAATCCAATATAGTGATGCAAAGTGAAAATATAGATCCATACGCCTTTATTTTGAAATTCGCATGGGATGTCTCTGTGCTGTGTCATCATTTCCTTCCAAACGCACCTCCTTCCTAAACTTTCAAACAGTGGTAGTGCCAGGCAGATAATGGCAAGCAACCAATAAAAAAAACAATGAAGATATTTAGTCCCCTCTCGGGAAGAAATCAGCATATCGTCTTATATCGATCGCAGGCCCCTGAATTTAGTCAAATCGAAATCATATCATGGCAGATTTTGTCACATCAGCAAATATCATGTTGTTGCTCAAAGAATCGATATATTGTGTCATGATGAAACTTGTGATTCATACCCCTATGACCTACATGATTGGCTGAAAGGCATTACACTAATGAAGCTATTTCACTCAGCACCACAGGTGCCTCGTCACTGAAAGAATCCAGACAACATCAAACACCAAAGTTCAATATGTAAAGTGAAGGCTGGCTTGCAGCTGCACATGAATTGTGATACCGACTGAACAGCATGGAATGGCTGATGTGGCACCTTGTCATCACAAGTGCCACAATATTAAAAATATATACAATATTACAATTATATTTGGCTGTGGTAAAAATAGGTCCGATAGATGCAGATTGGGTTGCTCTTAACAAAAAAGACATATTTCATAGTTTAATCCAGTTTCATTACAGTCTCTGATGAAGGCCAGAAGGCTGTCATAAAATTCAATCCAACATTCTAAAAATTACCATACACTTGACTGAATTATACAGATTACAAGGCAATGAGGACATTTGACCCCTTGATAAGAAGCTAGCTTTGGTCTAATAAATTGGGACACATAATTCCTGTAATTCAAATATGTACTGCATTTACTTTATGCTTCATGCGCATATCATTATGTACATTTCCAAATGCTCAGTCATCATGCAACACCATCTGTTCAAATGTATAAAAGTAGGATGAAATTGGTAGCTTTATTTTATGCTGTTACAGTATGACCAATATCATGAGTATCCCTGGTGACCCACTGAGCACGTTGGTCTCTATGTGTCTCTGACTGGACAGGCACTCCAATCTGAATCATTCCACTTATGAAACTGTGTGCAGGCTGTCTCACCAAACTATCAGATATGATCAGAAAATCAGATTTGGCATCTCGTCCCACTGGTACAAATCCTGTGTTAGATATCTCCAGTGGCTCAAGTGGCCCAGGTTCAGATTCCCCTGCACGCTATTAGAACTACAGTGACGAAGATATTCAAATATGACGGATACACTGGTGTTAGAGAAACTCTGGGGTAAGTCAGCGGATTGACAACCTCGACATAACTCTGCAATATGACGTGTACAGATTACAAAGTGGGTCTGTAGCTTGAAGTGAATAACTGTCTGACAGAAAGCAGACACCTTTTTGGATGGAATTTGTGAGCCATTGGTAGAGTTATAACTGGATCCAGGAAGAGCTGATTGGAAGTGTGCTGGTGTTTGGAGAGCCTGTAAGGGTTGAACCAGGTAAACGTGGACGCAAACTGCGATGCCACTGGAGGACAGAGGGCAGGACATGAGCAGGTGTTGCTGAGAGATAAGGGAAGACAGGGAGCACATAGTTTTTTGTTGGCATGAAATCAAATAGTATGTAGAATAAATTAAGAATTTCAGAAAATTGGATTAACATTATAAAAGTTTGCCTGCCAAAATACATTTTATACCTTCTGCCTCATGCAAAAAAGAAAAAAAAAAACCCTGATCTCTCCCACTTGCCTGTTAAAATCGTAAGAGGATTCATCAGACAGCCTTATCTTCATCCACTTGTAAAGGTTAACCCCAATACTGAAAGCCTGTTTTGGAGCAACGCATGACTCCTCATCCCAAATCAAAGACTTGATAAAACTCAGAAATGTCTGTGTGACTTGAGGCAAGGAGGGTCAAGAGTGAAGACCGTCTCAAGTGAACAGCAGCTTATTGACAGTGGGTCTCTGTGACCGCAGGCGCGTTCCCTGATATTACAGCACACACACAAATGTCGCACCCATTTCCCTGAGTAGTGTATCCCCTATTTCTATTAACCCACAAATCTGTTGCAAGGCATTTTTTTTCCTTTTCAAGTTGGTGAATTATTGAGATGGGTTTCATTTTCTTCTCCAAACCCCCCGGAGCAGAAACATGCTTGGGGCTCATGAAAAAAAGATATTTCTTCTCTTCTTGCTTCTTGTTCGCAACAAAGTCATCGATTTTTTATTTAGTCTTTCTCAGTCTTGCAGATGCACTGGTAAACCATGTAAACATGCACGAAGATCACAGGAAGAACATTTCCATTTGCCTGATTGAAAACAGAACTTTTGTGAAGGGTGCTGTTATATCCTCCCAACAAGGCAACCTTGGTTTAATTGTTGTTGACACAGTTTTGATTTTACTGTCTCTGATGCTGTAGTTGGCACCCCAAAAAAAATCGACATATCTAAGCAAACAATTTGCTGACAACACTTCTCTATAATCTGCCTGTTACGTCTGCAGGGCCGCGTTTCAAATGTGAACGCTTCACAAAGTGAGAGAAGTCAGAGAGAAGATGAAGCCTGAAGGCTTATCTTGCAACTCTAATAGAGAACCTCTTCTTCTATCTGCCATGACGCCTTGCCTTTCCTTTTCTTCCTCCATCAGGACGCCCAGTAGTTATCTCATCAGCTTAGAGAAGAAAAGCAATGAGGCGAATAGAGACAGATATGGGTGGGAGGTAGAGAGAGAGAGAGAAAAGAGTGCGAGTGACGATGGATAGTTGGTGACAAAGAAAAAGGCAGAGAGAGGGCACGGATCTGAAGGACAAAGTCATCTCACGCAGTCCATGAGTCAGCTGACAAGAAAGAGACAGGCCTGCTAATTGCACTTAGAGCATATTGCCTCATCCAAACCTCTTGTAATTGGACACAAACACCAGTGATAAATTGCTCAGGCCACCTTTGATTTGGTGAGTCCTGATTGGTGTGTGGCAGCTGGAATGAAGACCGGCATGATGTGGCATCCAGTGGGTGTAGATGTTGGTGACAGGGCTTCTTGCCGTGTCTGATTAGTGAATCCATGTGTGTTTCTATCTACTCACTTACTTATCTATTTTAAATTTGGCAAAAGAAACAGTTCACCCAAAATACAAAAAAAACAAAAAACAAAAAACAAAAGATTTCCACTTCTTGCGTGGTCTATCCATCCAGATAGTTTCTGTGATTCGGCAAGGTTTCCATTTGTGGAGCTCAAACCGTCAAAAATGTATGATTTATTTAAGCAAAGGGTTTTGTTTTCTGCAGAGGAACACTAGCAAACTATCTGTCCACCAATGAGTAACATGTCTAACACTTCAATATGAGCTACAAAATATGACACATTAATGAATAATGATTTATGCCTCTTTGTCAACTCTCAGACTGTGCTCATGTAATACCTAACTGTACTTCATTTGTTACAAGATGTTATGCCCCAAAAACATGGCAACCTGCCCACTCGTCCATCATTTCATTTCCCACAGTTTACAGGTCTCAGAAAAAAGTGTAAATGAAACAGAAAAATAAAGAGTGAGAGGGGAAAAAGGAGGAGGGGGTATGCTCAGAAAGCTATTAATTTAAGTTCTGATTTTAATATAGGCCATGTAATAACCACCTCCAGCTAAACTGCCTTTTAAAAGTTTTATGAGTACATGTACTCCAAGTGTTGGTGGTCACAGTGGGAACCAAACCCTAAACTAATCCAGAAAGTGCCAGATTCATGCCCAACAAGATGAGCTACAGGACCACTTGACTGGATGTAATCGGACTCGCTCTACTCATCCATTGTCAAGAAATGCCTGTAGGGAGTCATAAAAGTATAAAAAGGCTGTCCATATTTTAATAAAGAAGTGACTGGACCCTCTAGTTGTGTATTTAATTTTTAACAAATTAAAGTTGAACCAGTTAGAAAAAAACATGAGGGTGTCTTTTGCTTCCACATCATGAGGATCAAATGTCAGGAGAGTGGTGGAAGTTTTACTGTACTTATCAACGTCTCGTGCTGGCAAACTGAAGCGAGCACAGATTAGGTCAGGGTACATTTTGACTTTGAAGATATCGCTTAAAGCTTTGAATGTCTTAGTCCAGGAGATAGAGAGGTTTAGACACAGCCTGATCATGTGCAGGAGATCCAGTGTTTTGCTAGTTACTGAAGAATAGTAACTAGTTACATTACTAGTTACTAATTTAAAAAGTAATTCAGTTGCTTTATTCTTTACTTCTACCAAAAAGTAATGCCTTACTGTGATAAGTGACTTTTTAGTTACTTTTTATGTCTACTTTGAAATGCTGCAATTGGTAACATGCCTACAGCTTTCATTTCAGTAATGTTGTTGCAGTCTGGCTGGCCGTCTGGACAGGGTATCTAGCTAACCAGCTGCCTGAAAGCAGGTGACTTGACAGTTGAGAGAGAGGCTGCATATTTTCTACAACAAAGCGTGTTATTAGCTTGTCAGGTTGGACCTGGTTCCCCGGAGTCGGACGATTAAAATCCAGCCTCGGTTTGGTTGAGTTTTCGCAGAGGACTGAACCTTTGAGCCAGGGAACAAGTTACCTTTACTAAAATATCCTTGTGTTTGTGTTTGACAAAAGAGAAGTAGTGACAGTGTCTCCACGTGAAGAAGCTAGACCTGCTGTCAGCTGCCACCCTGCCTGTCCAAACAAACATAAACATGGGTGAGATCAGTTCAAGTGTAAATACGTATCTCCGCAGCTGGCCTACATGAATTAGTTTAGCTACATAAAAAATAAATAATGAGCATTTCAGTAACAATAATTTAGTTATTTAACTTAAAAAATAATGTGTTTGAGTACTAGTTGTTGCCAAAAGTAACAGAGTTACTTTATAACTTGTTAGTCCCAACACTGATGAAATCTACAGGTTGACCACAACAAAGGCCTGAAGGTCAGCATCTGTAAGTCTGTGCAAGTCCAGCATTGGTAAAATGGACCTGAGGCACTGCTTTCAGCTGTATTATGCAATGTCTAGCACATGAAGATGAAATAGGTCTTACATTCAAGAGTTAGAGTCTCAACAAGGTCTAATTTCCAAGCCTCTGTTAAGTTTTCAGTGAGGTGACGACTCGACTTGATATTCATCAGGTATATCTGGAGAGAATCAATATGTTTTTGAGCAGAACTCCTAATCTGTGGGTAATGAAAAATGGCTTTTTGCTAAGTCATTGAGATAGCTGAATAGAACATGCAAGTATGTTTTCTATAAATAGGACATTAATTTAATGTAGTGTAATTTTGAGAGGATAAATAAACTGCTGTAGCATATGGAAAGGCAAAACAAAAGACCACTTTCATGAAATATGCACAGTGTTTTCACATATCTATTTCTGGAGATAGCCACTGTGAGTGCTTCACACATTGAGCTGTCATTCAGCATACTTGTGGACTGATGGATGTCCATTGTGGATGAGAGTGTCTGCTATATGGCTGTTAAGTAAATAATCTGCCTCACCCTCTTCTAAAGTACTCAGGTCAAAAATAACTAGAGACGTGGGATCTGTGAGTGTTTTCCCGAGGTTACCATACCCCCATACTTCATGTAAATGTAAGAGTCTCTTCAAACAAGGTCACCTTGATTATGTACAGTACTTATGAATATTCCGATGTACAGTAATGTTGTTGTATTACCAAGCTATATCCTGGCTGCATCCTCTTTAAGTTCATTCTTGCTGAAATAGTTTTATGAAGCAAGCTTTAAAGCCCTATTAGGTCAAGAGACATTCTGTGTTTGTACAGTGTGCCATGATAAGCAACGAAGTAGTTTATGTCAGATTTGGCAGAGCACTGGCTGCTATGTTTAATGGTCACTTAGTATGGGGAATGGAGCATTTATTTATATAGCAGTCTATATTAAATGTTTATGACCGCTTCATTAAAGCCTTAATCTTTTTTTAACCGTAGCACTGACGGGTAGCTGTGACCATTTCTTACTAATAGAGTTAAGACACACACAAAACACACACCAAACTTGCTTAAAAAAATAAAAACTTTATATTATCTATAGACTTAAGATATGAATGATTACATTTTTGTATATTTAAACAACATAATGGAATTGAATGCGATAGTTGGTGCCTGTAATCAAAAAGAAGTCCTTTTTTGTGCTACAGTGCAGCTTCACAAATGCTGATATATAGGAGTGTATTGTAAACTATTGATTGCCAGTGTACAACTATCCTTTTCTTTTCAGCTCTTACTTCAGTAGACAATACAAACTCAACAAATCTTACCTTGGAAATCCAATTAAAAACACACACACACACACAAAAACGTCTTCATTCTATAGCTGTCATTAGTTAGTGTACAATAATGTTCCCTCTAAAACATTCACATCACATCTTTACTGATTGGCAATGATGGGGTGATTGCCAGTCAGTAAGAATCCTGCTGAATCTCTTCTTCAGCACCAGTGATGTGAGGAGGAGGAGGAGGAATTCACCTCAGCTGACTCTGATAGAGACAATACAAGATCACTGAACACATCACTGAGCTCTACAGGGACAACTTTGAAAGGAAACATTTCCGTTTTGGTCAGTCATAAACACTGTAATTATCTATTTCAGTGCAGCTACTTTCATTGTCACTGGCAAACATCTTTTAAAACAAAAGACCATGTGCGTATTGTGAAAACAAGGTGGATTTCCTTGTAAACATAGCTCAAAAGGTGATCCGGCTGCAGATCCACATTTAATTTCCCATTTGGTCGCTTTAAGATTGCATAAATACAACACATTTCACACAGGCTCGCTTCAATAAGGACCCCTGAAAATTCTAGTCTCTTAGCAACATCATCACATGTACAGATGGCTGCCCTTCTGCATCACTTGCAGAAACTTTATCCTTTAGTAAGTCAAAATGCAAGTCTGTTTAACACTACTTCGTATTGACTTTACTCTGTCAGGTTAGTTAATATAAGCAAAATGAAAAGCATATATCTTTGATTTTGAAATATTTTGTAGTAAGCATCAACATCTCTTGCTTGGCTTAGTTTTGCAAAAATCCATTCAGTATCGAATACTTCAGAGAAGTGAGAATTGAATGGAGGCAAAAAGTTGCCCATGTGTGACAGCATCGACTCAGGCGGATCAGGCTGGCTACCAACAGTTGGTGCAGTATGTTGTGAAGCAATGTATCGCACTTGGTGGGTCTATATTGTTACAAAGTTGTTAAAATGTCTTTCCTTTATCTTTTTAGTACGCCAGTAGTAGTGTGCAGAGAAGTGAATCTAAACACCAGTTGTTGCCTTTAGTTGCAGTAAGACACTACTCTGTGGTCAGTGAAAACCGCCACTTAACTACAACTAAACCACAAGCACACGTCTGCTTCAGCTCCCTAAACCTTCAGTTTTTATTATCTCTGCCAGGAGATGATGTGTTTGGTCGGGTGTGTCTTTGTGTCTGTCTCTCTGTCCGCAGCCAATCTCCCAAACTACTGGGTTGATCAGCCTCATATTTTGTGCACAGTTGTGACTGTGTGAGGAAGAACCTCTTGTGTTTGAAGTGTTTCAGAAACTTTGAGTAACATTTGTTCTTGGTACTTCCGTTCCCTCGCTCCACTCATAATCTAGCTTGCTCGACCAGACACTCTGTCCTTACTGGCTTGCTAAGACCCTCCCTTTCTCCTATTGTGGCTGTGTTTGCTCTGATTGTGGGTGAAAAAATACAGGACGTACGTTTCTGGGTGCGTTTTTCAGGGTGAGTTTATAAAATACTGATGATGACGAAAGTCAGCAGAATACAGAGCAGACACACGGGAGACAAACAGTGTAAAAAGTGTCAGAGGCTGATGTAACCCGTCAATAACCGGGGATTAAAATAGGTTAAATAGCCTGATGCTTCACGACTGTTAAAAAAGACGAGGAACCAAAGCCATGATGGAAAACCCCTCTTGTGCTGCGGTCACATTTGAATTCAGTCTGCGGATTTTTTTCACACATGGCACCGAATCCAAATGTGACAACAGGTGCAGGTGGTCCGCCGGCAGCTGGAAACATCTGAGTAGCAGTAGTACCAGTAACATGTGAACCAAAACAAAAGGAGCTAGCATGTTAAATAAAAATGATTGAAAAGCGATTCAGTGCTGTAATCGTGTCTCGTAGCAAGCCAGGTTGATTGCCGTTTATATTGCAGTTTATAATCTGGCAGCACTGTGTTGTATAACTCCCAATAGTGGGACACAGCCAAACTACAACCCATCCATTGTTTAGACCACCGAGGCAAGATGTGCCTCAATTGGTTGTTCTGTGCAAATTCGCGGGTCAAAGTTCAACAAACTTAAACTCTGACCTTTGCATTAGTGAGCGGACGGTGCGATAATTTTCCGCAACCGGATGCAACTACTTTGTTTCATCGTTTGCATGGGTTTTGAATTGATGTGTACAGGAAACGCAGTGAATTTCCATCTGGGTTTAGTGCTGATGTGACCGCAGCTTAACTCTCTCTACGAGTTGTGGCATAAAGCAATAAAAACTATCTGCTGTATATAGACATTGTGTCCCCACTAGTGATGCAGGGATTGCAGTCGTATCCACAGATACCGTGAATAATAAGCGGACCAGGCGGGCCAGGTAATAAAAATGAACATTGTGATTAATAGCAGATGGGATGCTGGTGGTCTCCCTGCAGCAGAAACAATCTCCACATTAAGAAAGACGCTGTGCGCATTTATGCACCAGACACAGCTGTGTAACTTCAATAATTATTTCTACACATCCAAAAAGGTCACACACACAGTCTAGGTTCATATGGTGAAATCGTTTGGAGCAAAGCAGCCATCTTCCTGATAGATAAAGCCTGAGCTGAGCTCTAGAGTGGTCTAAAAAAATTATTTCAAAGCTAAAAGTTTAATTTTGTTTCCCCTGGACTTTCCTCTGTCCTGTCAAGTTTGTAACTAGTTTCAGGTCCACTATGTCATTTCCCCCAAATCTCTTCTTCACATTAAGCAGCGCCCTGCTCTCGATCTCTACTGCGACACCCACTGGCATGGATGAAAAACGGCATGAATGATTTAACAGATTTAACTGAGCACTCCCATTTGGATGGGACTAAAATAGCAGAGATGCTCTGGTAAATATAACATTACCCCCCACCAGAAAATTAATCCCATTCGAATAGGGCAGAGGTTGTAAAAAATATTATACATGTTACTTACCTATCCAGCAGAAAGCTTCTGCATAAGATCTCTCCATCTTTGGAAAGCCACACGACCCTTGACCTCTGCCTTCTCTGGTCTCTGAATTGTTTCCCTGCATCCTGTTTGCGCTGTTTGGTTCTGACTGCTTCAGACCCTGCTGCATAATGATGGTCTTCTAATATTTTGTAGATCCAGATTGACATGTGGCGCACCTGATGCAGAAACAGCAATAACTAGGCACGGGAATCTGGACAGGATACACGGCAGCAGCTCCAGCCAATGATCGCGAAACTCATCTTCTTCTGCGAACGTTAGTTAGTTGTTTTACACATGGAGGCCTCCATGTAGTTGCGGCCCGTGACATGTAGAATAAAATATGAATAAAATAGCTCCTTTTCATCATATAAAGCAATTTGACTCCTCATCTCATGCGAGGTTACATAATTTTAAACATATTTATTTATGTAGTTATTCATTTTTATTGTTTGTTTTTTTTGTCTACAAACGACTTAGTAGACCTTTAAGTTTTTGCTGCTTAATTGCTCCACAATATTTGCTGCAGTGACATTACTGTGCGCAAGGAAACATTTACAATTACTGAAAGCAGCCTCTCTAATCTTTAAAGTAAATCGTTGAAGAAAACACTTGAATTACCGGGGAGTTAAGGGGAGCTCGGCTCCCCTGAAAAGAACATGAGCTTCCCTGAAAGCCTACTTTTATTTGCTGGGTAGCTGTTTTGTTTACATTCTGCTTGGCTGTACCATGGATATATTACAGCTACAACGTTGGTTTCGCTACACTGTGTCTTCTGTTCTGAGCAGCTGGGACTCCTGTCTGGAAAATTCTGGCATGTCAAGATTATTTTAGCTACTGTTTGCCTGTGGGCTAAATCACCACCGACTTTTATCAGTTTGAATCTATCGTCACGATATCTACCTGCTGTGAGTTGTGATAACTTGAAAGAAAGTGTAAATGTAATGCTTTGTGGACATGCTGGCTAATGAGCTAGGCAGGAGGCATTCTGCTGGCCAGCCTGCTGCTAACTTCAGCTATATGCAACACTTGGCTGTATGAATGACCGCTTTTCATGTCAAAGTTATGTCAAACCGTAGCCTGATCCTCCTCCCATTACATTCCCGAAAATATCCTACATCCTGTGTGCTGTAACATATCGTATGGATCACTATTTTATTTAGGTTTTTGGTGTTTCAATTCTGTTTTTGCAAGGTGCTGAACAAAGGTGTGATGGGTACTAAATGATGGTGTCTTATAGAGATGTTGCCTCCAGGATGCTCTACTATGCAGGAGGTATTTGTGTGTTGTGCTTAGAGCGTGGCTGTTGTCTTGCTAGCCTATGTTTTATGTAAGACCAATAGTTGAGGCTGTGGGCATGTTCCCATGTTGTCATGTGACGTAACCTCGGTCTGGTCTGTTCAGA
Source organism: Neoniphon sammara (assembly GCA_900302535.1). Classification (NCBI taxonomy): domain Eukaryota; kingdom Metazoa; phylum Chordata; class Actinopteri; order Holocentriformes; family Holocentridae; genus Neoniphon; species Neoniphon sammara. The sequence goes on from OMKZ01024979.1 coordinate 31,370, forward strand.
AGGATAGCGCAAACCTTTGGCCAATTAAGTTTTTTGTCGATGTTGCTCGAGTGATGCTGAATTGTTTTTCTGTCTCTTTGTGGTACCTGCATGGCTAGATTTTCTCTGTATGAAGTGAAATGTTATTGACAGTATTAACTGTATGTAACAGTAGAATGTTTTTCGCAGTAACCCTGCAGCTGACCACACACGTCCATGTATGCATGTGCATGTGACATTAGGAGCGCCCCGGATATAGGGCTCCCCCTGAAAGCCACCGTGTAATTCGAACCGTGTACATCAATACAAAACACAATTCAAAAATCACCTGGAAAGCTCACGTTGCTCAAAATATTTTAAAAAGCAACATAGCCTACAGGGACAGGTAGAGGTAGAGCGAAATACGGGTCTTTGTGAAAATAATTAATTCGGGTGGGTGGCAGGTGGATGGTTTATGCGTACATGCGGATTCAGTTTTTCATGACAACAGTTTATATTCTCAGTAAAGATTGGGCCTTAAAACCTGTATGGGTTATGACTTAAATCCAATGAAAACAAAAACATACATAATTTGCTTATTTTTATTCAGCAGATTTTTAATACAATGCAAAGGTCCATTATAAGGAAACAAATTCAAACACTGTTTCTGCTATGGCATACAGAGACAGAGAGAGAAGAGAGAGAGAGACTGCCAAAGACAAGATCATAACCATTAGAATGTAAACATTACAGAAAGAGAGAGAGAGAGAGAGATGATGATGATCATGATGATAATGCCATATCAAGGCGTCCATATTTTCTGTCATAAAAGAGTGATATATAGAATAAACGACAAAACACCGCCTACATAAACATCGGCAAATGTCATTATCACACAGATATACATCAAAGACAAAAATAAACTCATCCTTTTTTTTTTGTTTTTTTTTTTCTCTTCTGTGTGGCTCCACCTACTGTATTTCTCTAAAATAAACTCCATTTACACTTTTCAACATATCCTCACATTTACATTTCATTCAGGGAAGCATTGTTTGCAAAAATCCAAAGTTCTCCCCCAGAAAGCCAGTCCCTTCCTGTAGAGAGGAAAGTAGGGATTGGTTGGTCTAGGGTGTCAGAGCAAAGAACATGATTGGCTGAAAGGGATCATTACGACATCAGTCAAACAGGAAGTCTGCTGAAAAGGTAACATGGCAATTAACACAGATTGGCAATAGTGCAGGCTGCTTGAGCTGGCAGTGGCCCGTAAGAACATGATGGATGAATGGAAAGTCACTGTTGTGCATGATTTTTTTTTTTTTTCAACCTCAAAGCATCGCTAGCATGCTCTTTTTGGAGTTAGAAGGGCTAGCCGGAGAAAAAAAGGTATGAGCAAAAGAGAAGACAGTGTTGGAGGGATGAAATGTTGAATAAACGGGAAGAGAGTGTCAATGCTTGTCGTTTAGTTTTGTTAAGTTTTCGGTCATTCTTTTGCTTTGTCTTCTGTCGAATGCATCTCTCTTCTTCCATGTTGGTCTTTGGAATGGTGTTGGTTGGATGGTCATGGGTGCTTTTCTTTTTTTTAGCGGCTGTAGCCAAACTCATCGGCATCGTCCGCGCGGAAGTCTCCGTAGCGCCAAATGTTGAGCTGATGGGGAGATAGAGAGTTTTATTGTCCGTAATGAAACAAATAACCATAAAATGCAGTCACATTCCCAATCGTTTTGAATGGGACTTCAATAACCTCTCTAGCACATTACATGTTCAATGGTCAAGAGAAAGAGAGGAGGGGGGCAGAGACTGACACAAATGTCTAAAGAGAGAGAGGGACATCACTACTTTCTCAGACCTGTGTGAAGGAGCGGGCATCATCAGCATCATCATCGTTTCATTGGGCTCTTTGTGCTTACCCATCCAGGCTGAAGGCCCTCAAACACCACCTAGTCTATTACTTCTCCTATCCCATTACATTCACACTCCCGGGGCATCGCCTCATAAACCATCCCATGCATTTCCCTGCTAAATGCCGCCTTTGTTACAATGTGATGGGCAATATGTATGCATGTGTGGTTTAGAGTGGTGTTAGCATGTAATAGGCCGCATTTATCGGTGATAGAAACAAATGTAGTCTGAGGGGCGTTCGCGTGCTTCTGTGTATGTGTGTGTTGAAGTGACAAACAAAGAGAAAGATGTTTCTTTCTGGCTCTCATAAGCACGTGTGCTCGGCTGTTAATGCTGTGATTCACAGCTAATTAGTGACTGTGCTAATTAGCGCCAGTCGTTAGGACGAATGAATGAATGCCGCTGCTACATATCGCCGTTTCTCATCTCTTGCTTTGTTGCCTCTCTTTCTCCTCTGCCCCACAAGCCCTGAAAAATGACAGCAAGTCATATTCTGATTAGAGTCGATTCCACCACTGACTGATTACTTGGGCTTGCTGCAAGGCCACAAGATAGCTCATGAGGTGAACAGGGTGAGCCTCTGACTGATTATTGGCAGGAGTCTGAGCCACCATGCTTGACATTTACATTAATCAAAAAACAAGTAAAAATGAAAGAGGATACAACTGTCAGCTCAGGCTCCAGGGGTTTCTTGTGAAAAACACCATAGACATTTGCAAACCAACACTTTTTTTGACAAAACCAGGGCTAAAAACAAGGAGATCGGGCCTTTGCCATCAAGACTTTGGAATGACCTTAGGCTGGAGCTTAGGCTGTCTATATCTATCATCTTTTAAAGTACTTCTTAAAGGATAGTTCTGGTATTTTTAAACCTGGGCCCTATTTTCCCCTCTATTTGGGTCCAAATGATTAATAGGAACAAAAAGTTCTGGAATTGGTCCAACGTTGAGTGGAACGCTATAACTGGCAACCACCAAACACGGCTGCAATATTATCCAATGGGGCAATCTGGTTGCGTCAGAATACGTCCACTAAAAGTGCTTGTTGTGCCACTGAAAGGCTCAGATAATTATTGTAAGTGACAACATTATGGAAGCATTCCTTCAGAGATAGACGTGTGACAGAAGTCTCCCAAAAGGAGAAGCCCCACTCTGAAATCTCGCAGGAGGTGAGTTGTTGCAGGAGACAACAGTGTAAACAGAGAGCTGTCCGGGGAGGAGTGGAAAAGTTGGAGTTCAGAAAGCATAGCTTCGTGTTCTGTAAAGATTAAAGATTCTTCACCCAGCTTTCATAGACTACAGCTGTCAGATAGGGACACGCTGAAGTTGTGGCTATTTGTGCTACAAATGCTAACACTTCTGTCTGAACAGTGTGCCTTGCAGACCTTTTGGTCTCCAGTGACTAGTTGGATCACTCCTGCCAGCCAAAGAAGAGGAGAAATCCTATAGCAAAGTACTGTGCCTAAAGAAAAATGCTGTTCCAAGAGTGGAGAGACTTGCTGCAGAGAGAGTGGAGGTAATGCGCATTGAGTGCGCTTTCCATAATGTTGTTGACACTTAAAATATTAATCTAAGCCTGTCAGTGGCAAAAACAAACACTTTTAGTGGACATACTTTGACGTGGACAGGTTGCCCCACAGGATTAAGTTACAGCGGTGTTTCGCAGTTGCAGGTCATAGCATTCTCACTTAGTATTGGACCGATTCCAAACTTTTTGTTCCTATTAATCACCTAGACCCAGACAGATGGGAAAATAGGGCCCAGGTTTAAAATACCAGAATTATCCTTTAAGATTCCCTTTCACAAGCTTGCTTTCATGCAACAATCTTTAATGAATTGTTTTTGACCTCTCTTTTATGGTTTACTTTGATGTCACCTTGCTTTTACATTTCTTGCCTGGCTTTCATTTCTTTTTCTGTCAAATACGTGTTTTTTTTTTCACTTCTGCACAAAGCACTGTTTTGAACAGTGCTCTATCATTGTTATACCAGCTAAACAATATCAGTTCCAGATACTCATTGTACCCAATGAAACAGCCGACCCATACTTATTATCATTATTACGATTAGCAGTAGTATTAACAGTTTTCACAAGTGCACGGTGACAGCTTACATGTCCGAGGGCATTTTGGCACGGGCAATAACTCAAGCAGATGTCTTATTGGTCGGTGGGTTTACCAGGTTCAAATGTTGTCGTTTTGATTGGATACTGTGTTGTGTCAAAGCTCTGTGTTTTGGGTCCTGAGCCATCTTAACGTGGGAAAGGACAGTCCTGTATGACATGTGCTGCCTCCTCGTCCCTGTCCAATTTTCTTTTTTTTCCTCCTCTCTTTCTACCCATATCGCCATCACACCCCCACCTCCATTTTCACAGTATGGGCCTGCACAGACTGTGGGCAGGCATCCATATAGGACACTGGTGACTGCCAATGAAATGTGTCACATCTTGAGCGAAAGAGAGAGAGGAAGGAAGGGAGAGAGAGAGAGAGAGAGAGAGACTGACTTTTGATGTTCTTTAATGAAAGAGACAGAGTGAGGGAGAGAGGGAGAAGCAGAAAAGACACTTTCCCTGTGGTAGTTGGTGTAGAAAGTAATTAGCGCTGTAATGTATTCTTGTTTTGGCAACATTATATTTCTCACAGCAATTCATATTCATCGGATGCTCTGAATCCCCATTTCAGAGAAACAGACAAAACACAATGATAGGGAGAAGGGGGGTGATGTTTGTGTGTGTGTAGGGGGGCCGACTAAAAGACAGAAGATGAAAAGAAAATGAGAGATGAGAACTGGGTGGCAAGGATAACTTACCCTGGCACTCTTTGCAGACTCTTGACCGTTCAGGTACTCTGTCACCTACGGCACAAAAAGAGAGACATTAGCATATCACATCGCTGCGTCACAGGCAGGATTTGAAAGGATTAAGGTGAATCAACGCATCATTTATTCCTGCTCCGTCCCCAGAGACTTTTTTTCCTTTTACCTGCTTACAAGGAAGCTCACAAGTTTCTGCGCAGATTTCACTTTTTTTTTTCCCAGAAGGGCACTTACATAACCACTTCAGCAACACAGGATGTAAGGAACACAGTGTCCTTGAGGATCATCCATAAACATACACATACACATACACACACACACACACACACAGCAGCGGTTCCATCGCTGCAGGGGATGTGGAACTGAAAAACATGCTAACAAACCATAGGGAGTATATGACAATAGCACAGTATGGCTCACTCTTTGGGGTCATCGCTGTATCCACAGTGTGTGCACCATCACTGAACACTTCCTGCTACAGCTCACACTAACAACAGCCACTCAAGATGAGAGGCTCTCATACTCCCCCTGTGCCCGCTAGCCTCAGGGCCAGCATCTCGCTGGTTTGTAGCGGCAATTTATAATCAAGTGCATTCACAGGACACCTTAAGGGAGCTGTAAGCTAAACGGGGGTGAGCCCCAAGCCCTACCTGCACTTCAAGTAGAGAAATCAGAGCTCTTTTGTAACATGATAGAAAGGGGTGGCAGTGAGGCATCTGTAAACAGGCATGCCAGACGGTTTATCTATGGGTTTATCTATGAGTGCCACAGCAAATCTGCACATTGTCTATGAGTGTCTTTTTCAGCACCGCCCAGCTTCATATTCATACCGTTCCACTCATTCTCATCTGTGAACTGCCATCGCCAAATGCGATGCACATAGAGAGCAGATACAGCTACAGTGGAGCTTAATGGAAGAAAAAAGTGTGCTATCACCCGTCTATGCTGGATTTCTTCCTGTAAGTTTAACATTGATGCAGATCTACAAAAAATGTTACAGCTTTTATCTTACGGGTTGACATTGAAACAGGACCACTTTTTGATTGTTGAATTTTCCCCCCTTTTAAACACCACTGTAACTGTGCTGAGAATATCTTCTAGTGACGTCAGTGGATTCATTTTTGGCTAGTTAGCAAAGGACTAGCCAAATGCCAATCCAATTAGGGCTGGGCAATAAAACGATAATGATAATTATTGCAATATAATTTTCCTCAATAGAAATATACCAAACAGACGATAAATGGTAAATATAAATGCCGGCACTCAGTGCACTTCTTTCGCCTTACGGCCCCTGGACCGGGTGGCACTAATGCACCTCAAACACTAGTTGACACCCACCATTAAACAAAAGAAGAACCACGAACAGCCAATCGTGTCGCAGGAATAGAGGTATGCATTGCACAAGTTAGCTTGCACGGTGAGAGGCCAACACATGTTATTGTGTAGACACACACTGGCTCTATGCAGTGGCTAAACAGCAGCTAGTAGTTGAAGCAGAACTTCAGCTTTCACTCAGGAGCAAAAATCAGCCTTTGAACTTGAAAGAAATAAAGATTTGACATTTATTGTGATAGCTGTCAATACCAACTGATAAAGTTTTTATCGTGATAACATTTCTGGCCATATCACTCAATCCTAAATCCAATATTAAGTAGTGTGAATTTGTTTAGGTTCAAATTTGTGTCTTCCTAAGAACATCTTGACAGTGGTTACTGAGGAAAGGGAAAACCCACATTTTTGTAGTCAGTCCTGGGGGTCTGAATCAGCGACCCTCTGGTCAAACAGAAACTAATTCTTCTTTTGGCCCAAACAAACTCAGGCTCCAATCTAAGATCCAGAGCTCACATGTTGGAGCCACAAAGATCTCACTGGCTTGCGTGTAGGCAACTGTTGGTGAGGATGTGGACAAAGGCTTGGACACAGTGTGCACATACTGAAAGGACAGAGGGAGGGAAGCAGGAAGTGAGAGAGAGGATATGAAAGAGTAAGAGAGTAGGAGAGAGAAAGGGAAAGGAGAAAGCCGATGAGCAGCATTGAGCATATTGACTGCTTCTGCTAGAACAGCCATTTAGCCTCATTGACTGAACTAGTGATGAGTCATAGGGCAGAGAGAGAAAGAGAGAGGGTGAAGCACCGTTTGGTTAGATGGGCACAGTGTGTGTGTGTGTGTGTGTGTACAGGCCTTGAAAGCTCTAACTACAGACCCTGTGAGTGGAGCTGTTCTCCTCCATTGCAATGCCACGCACACACACACACACCCTATTCACCTCATCTCCACCCTGTTTAACCCTAGCCACCCACACCACTCACAGGAGGGTATAGTTTTGGACGTCTCTGTAGATACCTGTGAGTGTCTGTACATGTGGGAGAGAGGTTTGTCTGGATTGGATCAGCGATAAGTATATATGTGTTTAAACTGGCTGATAGCAAGTAAAGTTAGCAGTTTTGTGATTAGAGGGACTGGCACAAAGGGAAATATTAGCGCGGCAGTCAGAGAAAGGAAGAAAAATGAAAAACACTTAAAACGGAGGCAGGGTGAGTACAGAAGAGAGTCATTGTGTTCTAGCACTGGATAAAACTGCACTGTGTATCATAGCTTATTATAGGAGCAGACGAGCTCGCTTTCTCTCTCTCTCTCTCACTCACACACACACACACACACACACACACACACACACACACACACACAGCAAGTGAACAAGGACGCCAGATGTTAAAACTGTCGAGCGTGTATGGGGCTCTGGAGTTTAATTGCTTAGCTAGCTGGTGTACATAGGTTGATTTGATAGCTACACTACACACACCACAACAAAGATAGCAGAACTGCAGCTGGATTGCACAGCTACTCTGTGTGTGTGTGTGTGTAAGTGAGCCCATGTGCAAGTGTGTGGCTAGGGAAACTGCAGTGGCTGCAGAAGTCATCCATCAAAGCCAACTAAAGGAGAGATTTTTTGGAAGGCAGTGGAACACGGCATCTTGGTCCCATCAGGCAGATGTCACCATATGGGAGACCCAGCCCAGATATTTCACAGACACAAAAGGCCAGCGATGCCATTTGGGCTGGGTAGGGGAGCTCTCAATGCCTCTAGCAGCTTCCCCTGCCCTGCTGTCTTTCCTTGGCGATTGAGTCCAAAGCACTGGACTTGGAAAGCTAGGCAGGCAGGTGGGAGAGACTAAAATGGCGTGGAACAGGGTACCAGTCCCGCCAAAATACCCACAAAGGATCCAACAAAAACATTTGAGAACAAAATGAGAGAAAAACGGTCAATTTGTGAGACAAGGGAAAACTGGAAATCTGAACACTAAGGGAATGTTGGACCTACACTTGCAAGGAAACAGGTTATTTTCACATATTCAGTATACAGTTTTTCAGAATTCTAAGCTCTGCACGGAGGATTTAGAGAGTTTGCATTCAAATATGAATGGCTGCATCCAAATACAATCTCACAGAACCCCATACAGAAGTATTCCACAATAGATGCTAAATCAAGTGCACTACAGTACAATATACACAGATTATAGGCTGCCATAAGTGAACTATCACGGTGAACCTCTTTGTGCCCTGGTTGGGAGGGTGCCTCTCCTGCCTCGCCCCCAGCCTTTACTGCTCCGCTTACTTCAGCGCAGTGTAACAACAGCCAATCAGTGAGCCGTTGAACACCAATGATGATTGACTTTGGATTTTGAATAGCTCCCTGTATCCTGTCCCGGATCCTTCTTTCAGAGCTTTTCTATTGGCACCAGCGGAGAGGCATAATGGCTCATTCAGAAGGCAAACAAAAACGCAAAACTCATATCTGGAAGTGACTTCAAGTGGAGTGGGAAAAGAGGGTTTCTGGCTGGGGAACAGAAGTGCTTGGCTGAAGGTGGAGGGTGAAGGGGGGGGGATTGACACAAGAAGAGGTGTGACACAGGATTGTCAGGGTTGCCAGGAAAGAAAAGACACTCTGAAGAATCAAAGGAGCGATAAGCAAATGAGATAAGATGTTCTTACAGTAGCACCAGGTGAGGAAAAGACAAGAGTGTGGAAAGGGATTTCACAGTGGGGAGGGAAAAAAAAGAAAGAATATAAAGGGGATGACAAATTGTGGGATGAGGAAAAGAAAACGGGGTGTTTGGAAGGGGGTAGCGCAGCAGAAGGCAGCGGGTGACAGCGAGCTTGTCTGGATGACCCTACAGAGCTCCCATATGCTAGACAGATGCCATGCTATCCAGTTTGGTGGGC
>OMKZ01024979.1:45365-61841 GCA_900302535.1 Neoniphon sammara
CTCCCAGAAAAAAAGACTTGTGTGTATGTACAAGGACTTTGAACCAAAGTGTGTGTGTGTGTGTGTGCGCGCGCAGTGCTCAGGGGGAGGGCAAGCCGTCTGCCCTGCCAAAGCTGTGGGGCTGGTGAGTTTTACTGGGAGCTTCTGACTCACACACAAAGACCAGAAACGAGAAACAGAGTGTCTGACATTTATGTGGATGGCCTCCTGCCTACACTTGTCTTGGATGACTGACACGTACACACACACGCACGCGCACACACACACACACAGCCCCTTTATGATAACATTAATACAGTTGATTAACAATTAAGTATGGTAGTCAATATTTTTTTCTGGACGTCAGGCAGCCCGAAGGCAAAATGTATGTCTGTGAGCGATGAGAAAGAATGAGGAAGAGCAGACAAAGAGAGATGGAGAACGGGAAAGAGCAAAATATGTATCAGAACATTTTGCATTTCTAAGTAGCAGCACTACACAGAAAGGAACCATCATTGTTCTTGCTTTATAAAGCTGCTTTCTGCAATGACAAACCCTCTCTGATATTAATTAGTTTCCATAAATAAATCTTTTTTAAATATCTGAAAATTTTAGCAAGCGAGAGTTCACTGGATTTCTCTTGACACCTACATTATATTCTTAACAGCAGGGATATTAAATGCGAGAGAGATTATGCATGCATGCTAGTTTCGCTCAACCTTTCATATGACATAAACGTCCCCTCTGCTCTAAATGCTGTGTTGACAATAAAGCAACAACATGTGTCACTTGCAGGGAATAATCTAAATATCAATGCCACGCAAACAACACATCCCCCGGTGCAAAAAGGCCACATGATACACCAGATGTATGACAGATTAAAATTTGCACTATGACATTAAATCTACTCAACTGTTTATGTAATCTATGTGAAAAAGAGTAAGTAGTACATATGGGCACACTGATTGAGGCCCTGATTTTAATGTACATTTTTAGGTCATTTAATTCTAAAGGATACATTGTAATTTATACACTTATATCCTACTCTTTATCCACCCAAGCTCTTTAGCATCCCTCCATCCACTCCTCTGGGTCACTCCCTCACTAAATATGTCACCAATGTGCTCGCTTACGTTTTTCCATCCATCTCGTACTTACTTTATCCCCTGCCTTCCTTCCTTCCATATATAACATCTCTTGGCCCCTCCGTCCCACCACTCATCAATCAAACACTAGCATCTGGCACGCATATGATCATCCCCTCACCTGTGCTTTCACTTGACGACTATTTATCTTTAACTGCTGACAATATCGTGACAACAGTAGCTATCCATATGGTATGCTTAGCGACCATGTAAAAATATAGGCCTCGACACAAAGACGTTTGAGAAAAGACATAAAGCCACAAACGGATGAATATCCCCCTCTACGCTTCTGCTCTCTTGGGACAATGCCACCCTCAAAGCCTGCTGTTAACCTTGAGTGCACTCACGACTGACTATTGATATCACTATAATGTGCCAGTGTACATTACAGCCCATCTGTTACGCAATGCTTAGCACTGGAGTACAGATAACAATGACCATGTTCCAATCCCCTGGGATGGATAATGAATAATGAATAGAGCCAAAATGGAATAGATAGGAAGGACAAAAGTCACTTTTAGAAGGTGGCTGATAGTCTGGATGAGTAAAAAGAGAGACAGGAGGAGAGAAAGAGCCGGGGGTGAGCTGGCAAAGTGAGCTGGCTTGGATACCACTCTATCCAAGGCTTGAGAGAAACTTTCTGTTTGAACGATAAGAGGATAGGGGCACAGCTCCAAAGGTCTACAGGGCTTGCATTTTGTAACAGATATTTTTTTCTTCTACTATTGACCTAGTGAGATAACATTTTTTTTGTTGTTGTAGCAGCAACAGCTGCGATGTCATCGATGGCTCTTTGAAGTGGAAATTCAATTTGCAAAGAAATAATACAGCAATGTTTTGTGTCTTTTACACTTTTTTAATGTGCTTTTTATAACGCCTTTTATACTGTCTTTTTAATTTCCCTGTCAATCTGTTTTTGTTGTGTTTTTAAATTGACCGAGGGAACTATGTCAGAATTCCAATGTACTTGCAAATGGCAAATGAAGCCTCTTGAATCTTGAATATTTTCTTCAGCTAGTTGAGAAAACACTTCTGATTCACAACATTTTGGAGTGGCAGAACTAGTTCAAGGTGCTCCCTTCTGTGTGATCTCCCTAAACCGTGTTTCTTATCTATAGTCTATCACCTCTGTGCTTGTACAACCCATCACTTTGGCTAAGATCTTGCTGAAACGTGAGATGGCTGCAATTCAGCCAGATCAAACGCAGGCTAGTGTTGGATGCTTTTATCCAAAGTGGCACACAGCACCATGAGTGCATACATTTAGCATGGTTTACTCCAGTGGAAATCAAACCTCTAACTCAGCATTGTTGGAGCTATTAAGCTGTATACTGCCACACTGAACTAACAGCAGTCTAGACTACAGAATAAACCGATGTATACCACACAGCAATTGATCAGTGAAGCAGAAATATTTTATTATTTACAAGTTTGAAAACTAGCCTAATGACGTGGACTTGGACTTGTTTTTTCTGCAGTAGGAAATATAGAAGAACTTGGCGATGGTTTTGGGCATGGAACCAGATTTGATCAGTGGATTTATCAACAAGAAATGCTGCACAGCTTACTTTTAACACACACACACACACACAATTTCTAAGCACCCTGGCAACACGGCTGCTTGTTAAGCTGTCTCCACATCAAAATATTAGACCAGGAGGAGGCAAACGCTGGAAATACAGCTGTTGCATACCAAGCAGGAAGCATTTGATCCAACAAAACCTAAATCTCTGTAGTATGTAAGCCTATTAGGTTTGTGCCTGGGAGGTTCTAATCACTGCCCTGCTTCTATAGGGTCCATTACCCAGAGGCTACATTATAGTCCCTGGCGACTGGTTGGAGGTCAGAGGTCAAAACACTCTGTGGAGCAAAAGCACGACGATGCACAATGCATTATTGACTGTGGGACAGGAAATGCTTTTATTGGTACTGTTCAGATTGTGTGTGTGTGTGTGTGTGTGTGTGTGTGTGTGTGACTATGTGCACAGGTCTGTGTGTTAGCAACTGTGTGTGGCAGAGTAAGTGATTTAGCAAGTGTGCACGCAAGGGACACTGTGGATAAGAATGTGCATACATTTTCCATCCGTATCTACTATATAGGAGAATGCATTCATATATTTTCATGAACAATTGCGCTGCAAGGCATATTCCTCCATTTCTCTGTGTGTGTCAATTTTTAAGTAAATGGCAGAGAGACTAATGTTGGGGGTGTGTGTGAGCAGTAATTGTAGCAGGAATAAATATCCTCCGTTCTTCTTTATCTTTCATGTACAGAGTGGCTTTGAGTCTGCTGGGCGAATTAGCATAATGAGAGGAAAGTAAATGAGCAATGCTTCATCGTCTGACAAAATGGCCGCCGTCAGAGGGAAACTGTAGAGGTGTGTGCATGTTTGTGTGTGAGCGGACTGACGATTGAGGAGAGACGCGATGCCGCCCGTGCCACAGTGTTCCCATCAAAAGGCCCGATAGCATTTACCCGAACAGTCACTTTCATACATCAAGAGAAGAACAGAACATAAACGACAAACTCTGAGATGAAAATGAGCGCTAAGCTGTGTGCTAGCATGCAGACGCGGGTCATTATTGGGCTGGCAGAATGCTACAGCTAAGAGGGGCATATGGACCTTTTAACATTAGATGAGTGTTATGCAAACAAACGTGCAGCGCTTTCCCACTTCATTACTAAAGCTGAGGTTCACAGAGACAAACGCTCTTGTTATGGTAATGATGACGACGAGGACGGGAACCACTCACATCCCCAGTGTCGGTGGCTGAGTGGACTGATGTTCTAGTTATGGTAATGGTACTGATGGCATGACAGAAAAAGCCTGTACAATGATAACGACAGGGATGACTACATGTTGTTGTTTATAGTGGCTACATGTCTGTGTAATGATGACAATAATGACTACATGAGGATTATACTGAGCGATAACAATGCAAATGACAAAACAGTGCGGGTGAATGATGGAGAGGGTGATGACAGGGTGTCTGCAAGTTGCACTGAGTTAAATTTAAGACTTTAAGGCCTTTTCAATAGCAGAGTGAAATTTTGACTGATGGCACAGCTGAAACAACTGTGAAAATGAAAACAACCTATTAGCTGCCTAACAGGCCTGATTTGTCACTGGAGAAACAGCTCACAAAGGCACTGCAACATTTCAGGCTTTCTAACACATTTTATAGGCTTGGGTTTATTTACTAGGATGGAAGACATTTTAAGTCTTTTTTTTAGGTTTGGGTGATATATTGATATTATATTGTTATTGCGCGAGACTAGCTTTCATCTGGGAATTTGATGATCTTGGATTTTGATATTTTGGATATTGTCTTTTCCTGATTTTAAAGGCTGCATTATAGTAAAGGGATGCAATTTTCTGAACTTATTAGGCTTCTTTTATTTGTCTCTACCTGCTTTATTATCGTATCCACATTACTAATGACTGTTTATCAAAAATCTCATGTACAAATATTTCATGAACACATGTAGTCTTCCCTACAATACTATCATAATGTCGATATCAAAGTATTCAGCCAAAGATATATTTGATATATTTTTGTCCATATTGCCCAGCCCTACATTATTATTATCATTATTTGAGGACACCTCCCCTCCCCTCTTCCTTACCATTTTCTGCAGGTGCTTCTCCTTGCGGACGTCCACCATGACCATGCCCTCTTTCACCAGGCCGAGGCCCACGTCCTCCTTAGTGTCGGCGAACTGTAGCGTCACGTGGGGACAGACGGCGCCAGAGTACTCCACGTTCAGCAGGCACTGGCTGTTCTGGATGTCGCGCACCACGCTGTCCACCACATCCGCACGGGCGTCCTCCTGAAGAGGTGGGTGGCAGGGGCAGGAATTGGGTGGGAGAAAGGGGGAGAATGGGGCAGGTAATGGATAATGGGGTTTGAAGAAGGAAAAAAAAGAGGAGACAGACAGCGCCAGAGAAAGAGAACAGGGAGGGGAGGGGAGGAGACAGGGAGAGAGGTGAAGGCGATAATTAGTATGCTTCAGGGCTTTGCTGATGACTCCTGGACATGCAAAGATATGCATGGCCATACAAAGACATGCAGTGTAAACGCTCACATGCATAAACATACCTACACATTTGAGCACCCTTAAATGTATGTGGAGGGATAAATGTTGAAAAAAAAACTCTGCTCTCCAATTTATGCAAGCACACAAACCAGGGAGGGGAAAAATTTTGGCGCACATGATAATGGGGTCAGTAAGACCAAGACAATAAGCTCCTCACTCACCAATGGATTAGATCTCTCTCTCTCTCTCTCGCTCACACACACGCACACACATTAATTCACATGTAGAGCTTGACACACACCAATTACCTACTCAGCTGGTTCAAGAGGTTCTAGTTCCACTGCACTCTCCAATGGTCTGACTCGCTCACCCCCTTTTCCTCCTCCTGCCCCTGTCCCTTTCTTCTCTTTCTTTCTCATTTGGCACCTCACTTCTGTAACGCATTCTCTCATTCCTAACCGACTCGATTGTTAAAGGCCAGCGTTTGATTGAGCACATGCTGTAAAAGGAGGTGGAACAGATGCGATGGAATCCTCGCCCTGTGTCCTCCAGCGGTAAGGGCAAAAAGAGAAAAACAAGGAAGCCGCATCTCCAAAGCCAGGAAGACACTTAAAACTATCACTCCCTGGCCATCATCCATCCCTCCCCTACACCATCCATCTCTCTGCCTCCCTCCTTCTCACCCTGGTCTTGTCTCCATGGCAACCCCCTTCGAGCTAGCCGCCCTTGGGTATGTGCGTGCATTGGTGTGTGTGTGTGTGTGTGTGTGTGTGTGCGTGCGTGCGAGAGCGTGTGCATACATGTGTGGGCAGGGAAGCTTGTTCAAGGCACAAAACTCTAAGGGCCCTTTTTGTCCGTGCTCTCCCTCTGGTCAACTTGTCACAGACGCTGCAGGGGAGCTCAGGGCGAGGAAGACGGAGCAAGAGGGAGCAAGGCAAACCGACAGGGGAAGAAGGGAAGAAGAATAGAAAGAAAGGGGGAAGAAGAAAATTACAGAACGAGAACGAGTGGACACCCGTGAGGGGGCAATACAATATGAATGAGAACCTTCTGCCACGCGGCGAAAGACAACAGAAAGACTAGATGTATAGCGGCCCTCTCTCATCTACCATATGTCCTCAGTGGACCTGATGGAAGCACACGCGAAGTACTCACATTTCTTTTTGTCTATTTTTATTGGGAGAAATACATTACATTTTATAAGTACATGATGTCTGGTTTATGGATGAACAAATCCATGAAAAGATTAAAGCATGGTACTATTTTACTTACATGAAAGCCGATGGGGAGCACCCACCAGGTGGATTGAGAATGCTTTGAGAAGTTGAGGGGAGCGCTTTCCAGTATTGAGAAAAAGTATTTACAGATAACCTCATGGTGTGCTCTGCTCTTTTTAACGAGCTGACCAGCGAGGAGGAGGAGGCGGGGGATTTCAGACTGCAGGCAGCTCAAAGTTCACAAAAACAACAATCACAATATTTTTATTTTTTTTTTAAATTCCACATCAAAAGTTGGAATCAGTTGACTAATACAGCTGCTGCAGCTGGTTGTCAAGGAAACATTGTGTGTGATGCGTGACCTACTTTTTTCAAATTATGAGTACAAAATTGAGCAAAGGTAGTGCTTTACCTACAAAGAAAATGGAAAAGTGTGAGCCCACCCCATTCTGCCTTTTTTCAAGATTTTGGCACTTATTTCAAGAAAATCAATTTAACAGGTGAGCGCAGAATTATTTTTTCACTTTTATTAATTAGAATAAATTTTTAGACTGAATATGAACCGATAGAACTTGTTTAGATACATTTTTGCAGGGCATTGGGTGGCAGGCTGAGTGACTAAAGCTGCAACCTCTCCTATGTGTGGCGGCAAAGGCACAATGCAAGTGGGGCACGGTGCTGTCACCGCGAGTGACAGAGTAAAAACCTCCAGATAAGGCAGGCAGCAAATGGATGAAAGGAAAACCGAGAGAAAATGGAAAGAACAGGGAAAGGGTAAGACAGATACAGAGTGACAGTGAAAGCGAGAAGGGAGAGGGAAAGACAGAGAGGTGCAAGGTGCGTGTCAGCCTCCGACGCAGGGGAAAGCTTTGTGTGTGTGTGCCTGTCTGTCTGTGTGTGTGTGTGTGTGTGTGTGTGTCTTGGGGCTATAAGGTTTAGGTGATGCCTGTGTCCTCCTGGACCAACAGATGGGCCACTTCATCCTTCAGGAGACACTGACTCATGAGACAGGTGACAGCATGAGCCCACACACACACAGACACACACACACACACAGATCTTGCTTTTACATGTACCACTTGCCCACATGGTCACACAAAAACTCTGACGTCCTGATGACATCACAGACACATGCAATCACCCTGCAGCCTTATCTAGGCGAAGTGGAACAAATAACCCTAAAACAAACACACACATACCCACGTGCATGCATGCACACACACACACACACATACATACACACACACACACACACACATAATTAACAGAAGGCGTTTAGCACTGCCTCAATCAGGCCCATTCCAAATGAAAACCTGTTTGTATCTGCGCAGACTATTTAGGATGTAATCAGCTCACTGGGAGGTTTTCTGAGAAACCCGGAAGGTAAAGTGAGTTAAAAATACTCGGGTCATGGCAAGACCTTGAAGTGCTGCCGTTTCCCCCCTGACACACACTGCAGTCGCTCGTGCAAAGACACATGGACACAAACGTTAGCCAGGGGTTACGTAAACACACTCAGTTGTAAACAAGAGGATTAGGGTCTGGAGAAAAACAGTCACTGCTGCTTGGTTATCAGGTGGATGTTTATATTGTTAATACTCACACACACACAAAACCTAGCTAACTGAACCAAATCCAAATATCTATTTTTCATTTTTATCAGCATGTTGTGGTGTTAGCTACTGAATGTTGACACACTGTACGAAAGTAAAAATTGATCTAATGCATTAACAGAAGCTCAGAGAGACTGGACACATGACTGGCGTGCCTTGCGAGTACCTGCATGGTTCATGTCTATTTGTATGATATGTATCCATCTGTGTGTGTCTGTCTAAGTTTCATGTATGTTGTAGACACACACTATGCATTATTAAGTTGGTTATAAATGAGGGATAAGCCACGATGAGGCGTGTTCAAGGGTTCAATGCACAATGTGTAGGCAAAGAACCACCAGACACGAAACAGAGTCAGCTAACGTTAGCATTACACCTGTTTCAGTTTGTTACTATGGTTACGTAGGCTGGCTGAAAACTTTATGGCAAGTGTATGGATATAGAATAGTAATTAAACTTGCCCAGACCATGGTATAAAATGTATAATGTCTCTCAGCTTCCTCTTCTGCCTGAATGTTGATTACTCTCTAGCTCTTGCTCCCAAATAAATCAATAACTTGGAAATGTGTCAATGCTTGGTCTGCCTTGTGCTACAAGTGCTATGTTTAAACCAGCATTATGCATATTTTCCACCAGCACTCCCTGGGATGAAACCTCTACCCTCTCTGTCTCAGTTGCAGACTTGTCACCTTGTGTTTGCAGCTGTGAAACTCAGACATAGTTTTTATGTCTTGCCAGGAAAGCCAGCTTTTCAAATTGGCAGAGCGCGCGTCTGAAAAAGTTGATATCTAAAAGTTAATTTTAAATCTTTCGGTCAAGTAGCTCTCTTGGACACATTCCTACACTGTGTGTGTGTGTGTGTGTACTTACGTCCTGTGGGACCTGGATGAAGGCGAAGGCATACTCGGTGGCCTGTGCTGGCAGGGTCCTGGTGCTGAAGGCAGGGGGTATGGCAGCCAGACGAGTGGACGATACAATCTCTCTCTGAGGGAGGGATGAAAAATAAATGTGACCCAACAAGAAAAAAAGGGAAAACGGTCTCATACAGTGTATACCCTTCCATTCACAGCTTTAAAATGGTGTGTAATGGGAGCAATGAAATGTTTTTTTTGACTCAGTAATTGCTGAATCAACCGGTCTGATATAAAATGCATCTCCTGTTAAGAGTCTCCTTTGAGAGACATCAACGCCACTTTAAGAAGAATGAAGAAATGTTTACTTTGAGAGGTTACAGGCGAGCATTAATTTATCTCTCAAGTCAAATGCATCTGTAGGGCATCAACAGTCACACACACACACTGTATATAAAAAAAGACTACAAATATGCTATATTGCATTTTAATGTTTCACAGATCCACAATTGATTTTGAAATCCTGATGTCACTTCAACGATGATAGTTTATAGCTACGAAACAAGGACAGGTGCCATTTTTTGCTGAGGGGCTGTGTGCTTGTAGATGTCACCTTAGTGATCATTTCACAGCTGTTTCTACGGCAGTACTGAGGCCCCTTTCACTGAGCTCCATCTGCTCACTTACTAGCTCAGTTGTAACTGAGCAGCTACGAGCAAAGATGACAGTAGACGTCAAGTTGATACCTGCCGGGGCCTTGTCAGATTACAAAACAAAACAGGATGAGTAAAACTTAATAAAAGGTTAACATTGTTTTCCAGCTTGCCAGATTTGTCATTAAGTGTTTGGATACACTGGTAATTGAAGGCGTTCATTCCAGTACGGCGTATATGCATTTTGGGACAAACAATGTTTATTGCTCAGTATTTTTAAAATGCAATAACTGCATGCTCTAAATGAATGTTTTCCAAATAAAGTGCTTGAGGTAGCAAAAAACGACTATAATATTTATGAGTACGCTTTACTTTTACGCCTGCAATCATTTTAGGTGTGGTGTTTTATGACTTTATAGTATCACAACTGGGAATGACATGTACATGCATTTACTTTATCTTGCATGCATGAATTTGCATGCAAGTACAACCTGATAAAACATCGCTGTGATGTTCAGCATCATTTTGGTGAATTTGTGGATCAAATGCAGTTTAACACTGGGCCTGTTTAGTATGTCTGTACTTACATTTTATTCAAACTCACTAGGGAACCAAAAATGTACATATAACTTTGCCAAATGCGCAAATGTTCACAATTTATTGCAAGTTCAGAGCTATGGAGCGCAAGGTGCTCATTTACATTTTTGTTTTACATTTTATTTCATGTTCAGTTAACAACAGAAATGTGCATTCGATTTACATTTTATTTGCCTTTGCAGGTGAACGTGAATGGCTCTTACTTAAATTAATTTTAGATATATCCATTTTGACTTGGTTCCCAGATTTGTACAAAATGCATGGTTATATTTTCAGTATTATTTAACACCATTCAGTGATACTGTAATTAAGTACAGGAGTGTAAAGAAATGTAATTATATGCTGAAACATTTACTTTACTTCTTGAGTTCCTACCGAGTCATTAAACACATATATACATAAACTTGCAAACTTAGAGAAATACGCATACATACAACACGACAGAGACATAGAGGCACAAATGTTAGAGCCCTGTCAGACAAATACAGCCATTAGAGATGGGGAGTAAATTTAATGACCCCATATTGGAGGTTAATGTGTTCTTTGGATTGGACGGAGTAGACAGCAGAGGACCTAAAACATTTATTAGGGATAAGAACACAAGATTTATCTAAGCCATAATAGATTTTGATGGCACTATAAATGTGGACCTTAAAATCTAAAGACAGTGCGGTCTGCTGTGTTTGTTAACGACGGGGTTGTTATTCAAGCATGCCATTTTGAAATAGTGATCTGTACCTGAGACACACGAGAGCATCCCCAGTGTCACAGCTGACAACACAGTGGTGTGTTGGCTGTGATGAAATGACATGTAAATTTAAATGACACAAAACTACAGAGAGTAAGAGTTAGAGAATATCCCAGCTGTGTGTGTCTATGTGTGTGTGTATGCACGTGCCCGGTAGGCCTCAGAGAATCACACTTTCAGCAACATGCCAGGACGCATCGCATCTGCCAGCCAAACCTCAAGCCGCCACCCCCACTCTATGAGGTCAGTCACACACTGCATCATGGGAAATCTCCCACAGGCCAGGGGGTTGGCTGGACGAGCCACTTGGTGATGCATGCAGGGACACGCACGTGAATAGACACACACGCCTGCACGTATACCAACACACAAATGCACTCAAAAGGATGTAGTGCCTCCGTCATCGCAGATTAAAAAAAGAAAAGCTGCAGAGAGCGGAGGGGAAGGGAGTCTAACGTTTTAGATGAAAAGAAGGAACAATGATACATGAAGTCATATTCTCTCCTTTAGTCATAGAAGATAGAATTTAAGAAAAAGATGCTTGCATCGTATTTGTACCAAAGACTTAAGCTAAAAGGACGCGGTGGCTGCTTTGAACATAGAAATAAGCGACGGCTGATGTCTGGATAAGACAAGAGTTGCTCTGTTTTCTTTGGCTGCGTGTTTGACCGGATCAATAGTAACGACATTAGAACTTTGTCTGTGTGTGTACTGGGCCTCAAACAATAGCACTGTTCTCTTAATGATGACAATGCGCCATTCAGACACTTCCCCACACAGGTGCATTGTCACACACACACACACACACACACACACAGCCAAACACACTCACGTTGCCATAGTCGATGTAGAACACATGAACCTTTGCCGGTGACTCAACTTTCTCCACTCTGGCTCTGTACCTGCAGCAGCAAAGTGATAAGAGAGAGGGAGAGGGAGACAGAGAGAGAGGAGTGGGAGGGAAAGAGAGATGAAGACAGAGGGGACAAGTGGAAAAGGAGATGAGTAAATGATTCCGTGCTTATTTCCCTGGGGAGAAGGTGTTGGAGGATGTGTCTGTTGTGATCAGGAGAGAGGAGCAGGAGAGGAGCGGGGTGGGGGTGGGGAGGGATAGAGAGGATCTTTCAGGCCACAGCAGGGCTGTGGAAACTGCACCGGGGGCTCATGTAACAAGTGACACTGGAACTTAGACCTTCTTGTTAATCTGCAAAAAAAATGTAAAAAATGTAATCGCAAATCCCAATTTTGATTCTGACATGGTATGATCATGTACAAAAATGTCTGGCAAGTTTAATCAGTGTGTAAATAGGACTTGTGTGTGTGAGTGTAAATCCTGTTCAAGCAGACAATGGTAGATGAGCTGAAAAATACCACAAAATAAAAGTGTCAGCATTGGAAAAAAAAACTGCTGGAGGACTCTTTCTCAAATTGGGTAGACTAATTATTTTTCAGTCCTGGGACACTGTGCAATATGACCTTGCATCAATTTTGCACTTTCTCCAGAACCAGTATTCACTTTCCTATAAACCAAAAGTCAATATGTGTTGGACAAACTACTCAACTGAAACTGGTATGGTACATGGTATGTAAACTAGAGCTGGGCAGTGTGGTCAGTATCAGATATCATGTCTTGATTGAAAACCTCAATATTAATATTGTAACAATATTGTAGGGGTGGACCAGTGGTGCTTTCATAAGAGTTACACAACAGATGTTTTATGAACAATCTAATGTGGATATGATGACCAAGCAGGTATAGGCAAACATCAGAACAGTTACAACAGTCTAATAAGTTCAGATAAAGCCATTCCCTTACTGTAATGCGGCCTTTAAAACCAAGAGAAGACAACACCTATGCCATATCATGATAATGTGATATCCAACATCTGAGACGATATCTAGTCCCATATCACGATATCAATATAATATTGATGTACTATATCGCCAAGGCTAATGTAGACAATGGTAAAACTACTCATAAACTCATGTATAGGCTGCAGAATAGTTAATGTTTTTCTTCATTGTAGCATGATATAGGACATAATAAGACATAAGTCCTTCAGGAGATGCCTCTCTACATCTGCCCATCATTTATCTGACTGTCGATTCAGACAAACAGATGAGAGAGGGAAGGACAAATTGGCCGAGAACCAGAGACAGCAGGAGAAAGCTGATGTTCTGTATAATTAGTCCCACATGGGCAGAGAGAGAGACCGGAGAACAAAGTTAAAACTGCATAAGTGATTAACAGCGAGACAGAGAAGAAGGCAATGAGTGGCGAGAGCAAGAGGAAAAGAGTGCAAGACAAAGTGTGAGTGACTGATGAACAGAGGTTTTCTGCTATCTATTCAGCGTGACTCTTCCTTGTTCTAACAGGCCTTGAAAGCCGACGGATTTCTAATTAGCCCGCTAATAAAACTAGCCGACAGTTCACATGCATCACAGAAAAACAGCAAAAAAAAAAAAAAGACACACGGATACGGAACATTATTAACATGAGCACAATTAGCCTTCTGAATAACATGGAGCCAGGAGAAAAAGGAAGACAAAAACCATGTGTGTGCCACCTGAAAGGTCTTAAAGTTTTGCTGTTGAAAGCAAAAATAAGATAGACGTACTGGATACTGGTTAAAGAGAGAGAGAGAGATGAGAGTTCACAACAGATGGGCTCTTAAAATGCTCACTGACATGTATCCAGCAGGGGAAGAAAACAATGACTTTTAAGTTTTGCCCCCCAGAAAGTTGAAGAATGGGAGGATGGAGGGAGGAAGAGGGGTTAGGGATGAGGGCAGACCACCTGTGTAGGGGGGAACATTTGGGTTTTTAATCAGTTTTGTGTTCTTACTGTCTCTCTCGGTCACCTTCTTGACAAATCATCACATGCACCTGCGCGTGCACACACACTTTCTCTCTCTCTCTCTCCCTCCATCACTGTGACTTCCATCTGTCCCCATGACCATCTGTAAACTTCCTGCATCCGGTGAGGAGACTGGGTGAAGAGGTGTGTGTGTGTGTGTGTGTGTGTGTGTGTGTGTGTCTCTGTGTCTAAGTGTGTGAGTGTGTGAATGTGTACTTCAAACTACTGCTGAGTCTAAAAGGGCTAAACCAATGGCGATGAGCTAATTACAGCCTGTGGGTGTCTGTTTGTAATGCACCACAGCTTTAAACAGAGACGAGGTAAAAATAAAATGCCAGGTATTTTCTTTGGAAAATAAAAAATAAAGCTAAGAAAAATTAGACTTCATTATAGTATAGGTGCATGAAACTCAATGTGTCATTACGGAAATGTCAATTTCGCAGCTCATCAAACAGGTATGGTAATGTCCCGAGTATTGTATTAGATCTCTCATGGCTTAAGATATTACTGGTTCATCCTATTAAACTAAATTGTTGCTAAACTAATGCTGCAAGACAATTCAGCGTTGAACTATGGTCTTGAAAGAGACAAAACAAGTAAAAATGTCTGCCTTAGTGTGTGTGGTGTTGTATATGTGTATGCATCACATGTATATCATAAAGTCATCTGCTTGCTAAGGAGGTTTTAACAGTCTTCTCAAGAAAAGTTACTTGTTTTGGGCTAGGCATTAGGGTTCATAGGGAAAGGAAATTAAACATCATCACAAGTACAGACATTTAAATCTCTGTATATGTGTGTGTGTGTGTGTGTGTGTGTGTGTGTGTGTAACAGAGCAAGAATGTGTACCATTCTCCATCAGCGAACTTGGCGATGCAGTAGTCCCCTCGGCGTGCAGAGTAGGACCCCTCTACAGGTGGCTGGGCAGCAATCTCTGCCCTCATGGTCTCCATCAGACTCTCCAACTGGCTTCCTGAAAGAGGGACAGAGGAGACATGGGTGAGAAGTGATGAACAGGGGACACGGACAAAAGGCCAAGGCATGACACTGAAACTAATGCTCAACAAACGTGTTGGGTGAACACAGCTCGGTTTGAGCGTGCTTTTTTCCAGATTTTCCTTGCAATGCAGTGCAACACGTATGTTTTTTACAAGCTAACCTTGAGCCACTTTGATTGGACTATTTCTTTTACCAAATGTAACAAACTGCCACTGCTGCCTTAAAGAATCAGCCCTAAATCTTAATACATGTGGACAAAGACAATGTGAGTCCACTTTGGTAGAGTGGACAGCTCTTGATTCAAACTCAATTTGAATAAAGTTTGGTTTGGAATAAGGAAAATGAAGGAGGTAATTCAGAGGCTGCTCTTTCTTTAACACTCTGCGGCTAATGGTATGCCAGAACTAATCAGCTCACAGCCCAGGTCACTCCCCATTGCCCCTCAGAGACTCAGACCCAAAGTGGCTGCTCATTGCAATGCTCACAAAGTAAATCTCGTCTCCGGTTTGTGTGGCTGTTAGCCCATTAGCACCATGCAGCTAATGCTAGTTCTGCCCTGTTGGAGGACTGCAGCTTTGAATAAAGACAGCCAGCTCTCCCAATGGGCCGTTCTGGTCTATCAAACCATTATATTGTGCAGCACAACTGCTATAGCGGATTCAAGGCGGGAATGTGGCTGTCGATACGGCGGGAGTTGGAGAAATCAGATGGTGAGTCAGGGCTCCATGGACTCACTGACTGCAATAAGTGGCAGCTTGATTTGCAGCCATCAGCCGCAACTGGGGAGCCGTTTCTGTGTGTAATTGAGTGTATGTGTCTCCAAAAACATAACTGTGGGCGCGTGTGCACATACAGGTCCTGGCATTTGTGTGTCATCTTGGTTTGTGTTCATGTTCATGCACACGTGTGTGTGCCTGGCTGTGTGAGGTGGCAACAGCAGCTAGTTTAGCAAAGTGCCCCATATGAAATTACATGGTTATTTGTTGACATCCCATTTCTACTGATTTCCCCTTGAGGTGGGGGTGGGCATGGATGCTAGAGCAGCTCTCCCTCCAAACAAAAACTCTCACACACATACACACATCTACCTGCACTGGCAGGGTAGGAAGCAAAAATGGAGACATTCAGCAAAGCATAACCCCACACACACACACACACACACAGAGAAACAACCTTTCAGAGTGTAGTGTATTGAGGTGTGACACAGGCTCAAGAGTCAATGTTTTAGCAAATGGCTCTGGGCCAGAAAAGACAACGACGGCAACAATTACGACACCAATGGTAAAAAGGGTGCAAGACTCAAAACACTTTTGTGTGTGTGTGTATGCGTGTGTATATGTGTAAAATTAGTTATGTCTGCTTACTATGTGTTACAATCAAACAAACAGCTTGGAGGCAGGCAGTGCCACAGTATGCCCTCTCCCCTCACACACACACACCTCCTTTTTTACTCCTTCACTGCTGTTCTCAGTTATTGTGAGCACCTTTTATTGTTTCCGCCTGTGGAACAGCATTTGCTTGTGGAGCACAAGGAGAAGGAAGAAGAAAAAAAACAAAAACAATTCTGCTGTTTTCTCAGGTTTATCTATGCTGAAACAGCCAGGCAGCCGCCAGCCAACGCTGGGCAAGATAACTTCATTAGCATGATGTCAAACTAAAGCAGAGAGAGAGCAAGAAGGAGCAGCACAACCAACCCGCAGGGGGTATGGAGGGAGCATGTGAAGCAAAAGCTGATGGGAGCTCAGTTTGATTGGGATGGGGAGGTGTGGAGGGGGTGGAGG
>OMKZ01024982.1:5495-20048 GCA_900302535.1 Neoniphon sammara
TAACAAGAAATGCCAAAACAAACTGGAAAATTAGTATTTTCTGGCTTGGATTTTTATCTCAAAATCCCATTAGGTGTACTTCTCAGGAACGAAAAACATTATTATCTTTGAAGCTGATCTCATGCTGCCTCAGTAGGCAGACCTAAAAATTGCAACTAAAATAAAAACGTCACAGATTTCTTAGCAATCTCACCTTTCCTGATAACTATGATCCAGATGAAGAGATGTAAAATACATTTGAGATGGGGGGAAAAAAACATCATAATAGTTCCTGTTGTTTAGTAGTGATCAGTTTTACCAGGAACGACACTCATTACATTGAGTAACATCCTCTTCAGCCGGTGTTCATTCCTGTCATGTGGGCAGGCGACATCAACACTGAGTTAACTTGTGTTTTGTTTTGTTTGTTTTTTTAAGGCGGATATAATATCTTATCACATGAGAGCTTATGTTTTTATTGCACTTCAGTCATGACGCTAACCCTGGCAGTGTGTGTGTTTTTTGTATTGGGCACAAAATACATACATTCAAGTACCAAGCAACAATGGACTTCCATCTTTTTTTTTATTTTATACAAGACGAATAAAGAGAAAATACAAACAAATGATGTTGATCATAAAAATTAAAATAAGGAATGGGGGAAGGTAAGGCTAAATAAAACAATAATTAAAAAAGAGAGAGGAAAAAAAAACGCACGTCCTGTGATCATTTCTCACATCACCTTGCCTACACGACATTTCACTACACAGTAATACAGCATAATGCCATCTCATAATAATGCCATCTCAAAACTACCTATTGACAGGGTTTGTACAAAGTCTTGAAAGTTTGGAAAAGCTTATTTTGAACCGTTACATTTTCAAGGTTAGGAATATGCTTGAATTAAAAAACACTCCCTGAAAAATGCTTGATTTTCAACATAATCTGGTGTTTCATCTACTCAGTCACTCGTGAAAAAATCTTTTAATATTTGAAAAAATCCTGTAGAAATTAGCAAGCATTAAATAATCCTGATCCTAATAATCCTACAATCAAACAGCTGGTAAAAAATAAACAAAGTGACAATATGCATTGATTGCTGTGGGTATAAAGGAATTCTGTAAACTTTATTTGTCACATGTAACAATTTAGATGTGACAATAAAGACTTTGAGAGTCTGGTAAATTTGGTTTAGGTACCTTGAAAGTGCTTGAAAAGGGCTTGAATTTTACTCTCAGGAGGCTGTACGAGGCCTGTATCAAGTGTTTTGTGATTCGCTGACGCTCGCCCCTCTTTGCTTGTGTGTGTCCAGAACATGAGGCAGCATTTTTGTATTAAGGTGTCTGTGAAGGAAGCTGCTTCTGACAGGCTTCCAAGGCAGCATAACATCATTACATCAGATATAACATACCACATAGCACAGCTTATTGCTGCTATTTTTGGTCATTACTTGGTGGGTCATTTCTTGTATTCCACAAACAAATCTAAAACAGATGAGGCAGTTTTTATTTATTTATTTTTATTCCTGAGGTTTGATTGGAGTGAGGACTGTTTAGACTGAACTATATTAAAAAAAGAGAGGAGTAACCACATAATTCCATGGTTGAGTCTAAATGGTTCTCATCGTCAACCTATGTGATGTGCCTACTCTACGTTTTTTCCCCAGTTGAGTCTAAATGGGCCTCACTTCCATCGACATTGAATCTCAGAAAGATTTTGTAGTTTCAAGGGAGGGAGCCCGACAAAGTTTTGAGAACTTTTTATAAATATAAATATTGTAAACATGTGAACATCTATTTTTAATCCATATCAATATCATATCTGCAGTGTATTGAGACTTTTAATTATATGGTTCATGTAAAACTAGAGACAAGATTTGGAAATTAGCAATGGTTATAAACTGTATGTGCAGCACATCAGTTCCATGTTTTGTACTGTTAAATTGTGTTGTCCCTATCGAATAAACACGTGAATAAATACATAAATGAATAACTTTTTCACTTTTTGTGTGTGCCAGGCTCATAAAGCTGCGTCCTAACTCAAACCATGCTTTAAAGGTGATGAGATTTGAAAAACAATCAGCCCTGAATTTGGCCCAGTAGGCAATGAAGTGAAGCTAAAACGGGTTTGAGATGCCATCTTTTGTTGTTTCCCATGAGGGGTGTGAGTGTAACCCGGAGAAACTGCACTGTTGTGTATTTTGCAGATTGATCCACGACTACCTGAGCGTCGCCCCCTTCGCTGACTACCTCGACAGCATGTACTACAACAGGTTCCTCCAGTGGAAATGGCTGGAGAGGTAATTTCTGATGCAAAGGCCTCATTAAGTTTGATGAACCGTCCTGTCTCCAGCTCTGTCTGCACAGTGTTTTTCTTTCTCTGTCATCCCCTCTTCCACAGTCTCTCTCTGTTATCTACATCAGCATACGTAATGTCCTCTTGATAACTCTCTCTCTCACACACACATACACACACACACACACACACACACACACACACACTTAAAAGCTCACTTAGACTCACTTAGAGGCCGCATTAGCCCTGGTAAACTCCACTGCAGCACAAGTAATAGCATGCTGGGCGAGTTGCTTCATTCTCCCCTTTCCCAGAGTCTTCTCATATCCCCGGGGCTGCAGAGGTTACTGCACATAATCCACTAGCTTCCTCTCAGAGTGACGTCTTTATTTGTCATTCAGAGCGATGATGAAACTCAACTGCAGAGCCTCACAGTTCCAGTGAAATCCAGGGTGGGTAAAGTAATCTCCAGGAGTGGGCGTTGTGGCCGCCTTAGAGCTTAGAAAAGTACCAAAAATACCTGATAGGACGTTCTTTACTGTGATTAAGGGTGTGGTGGTGATGCACCAGGCATGAGCTCCAGCCAGGAAATGCCTAATGAGACTCTAATAGTGAGTGCTGAACAATTAATCGAAATATTATATTGTAAGCACAATATGGGCAAGTCCAATATCCAGACCTACAGAGATGCCCTGGTCCACAAATATTAATATTCGTATTCTCTAGACATAAAGAAAATGTGTTTGTCTTGTACAGACCCCAGAAAAAAATCATCATTCTTTTTCGGTAATGATCGATCCCGCTGAAATGGTGAATCATATCGCAGTCAGAATATCTGTCAGAATAACTGGCCTCAGAAGTCAAGTTGTCATTTGGCTCCGATCTGTTCGCATTTTCAAGACTGACAGATCAAAAAATGTATCGTCTGTGTGAGAAATGAATGGGGTTTGCCTTCACTGTAATTTATGACTTTTGAATGTTTGTTTCTATGCGAAAAGAAAAAAAAAAACTTTTTATAACCTGAGGATAATCAGTGTAGTTTTAAAAACCAAATATCTAACAGCTAAGTGTTTGGCTGAGTTGTATCTGTATCTTATGTTCTCCTCCTCTTAATCTGTTTCCTAAACGGACACAGGAGCTGCTAACCGGCTGTTTTTTACGGCTCAGCAGCAGCTAGAATGATTCTAGTGGTAAATTTATCACAGAACGGCCGGCCACGTATTTAATGTGTGCCGCAGTGTTCACTTTCCCATAATAAAATAATGATTTGGGTTGTAAATCGGCAGCAGAATTCAGTAGATCCAGTCCCAGTTAAGAGGAAATGATGATGCCAAAACGCCACGGATTTTTCACAGAGAGGAAATGAGTTAGACCCAGAATTCCATATTTGAAATTTGTTGTATCAGACTTCTGAGGCCTGTTGTAATAAGATTTTTTTTTATCATATTGTTGAGCCTATGATCTTATTGGGTTAGGAAAGATTGCTAACTAGCAATCATGCATGATCCATAAACTATTCAAAATGATCTCTTATTTAAAGATGATTCAGGACAATTATAATCATTGCAGGGTGAAAACCTCACAACTCCAATTTTGGTAATTTTCATGTTTTAACTTCTCTGGGTGTAATAAAACCTTTTCAGAACCAGGTGGATAAAACTCAGTTGACGGGTTAAAACAAAATGCTTTCTCTAACAGGTTCATGTACAGATAATTACATGATAATTACACACCCGGCCACGCAGCTCTTAGACTTTAATCTCTCTGTTGTTCGATGTCATTTAGTACAGATTTGCTGTCTGTGCTGCAGCAGCAGCATAAATGAACAAAATCTATGATCAGAGTGTAATTACTGTTATGAGTTAACTTCAGCTGAACATAACAACAGGAGAAACAGCAGCATAATAACAGTTTTTTGTTATTTTTCTTTGTGTGGGCCCAATTCCCCTCACAGAGGCCCCTGAGGGTTCCCAGAACCTCATTGATGGTGTGAACATGTTTCCTGCGGTTTGCTGCATGTTTGCTTTTCTGTTATTTTGTCCCGTGGTTCTTTTTTTATGGTCGGAGTTCTGGCTCAGCTGATACAACATGCACAGTATGCCAGTCCGTCCTCAGGGAATCCCGCCTGGTTATTTAAATATTAGAGGTCGAGTCTATGTATTTATTTACATTCAGCAAAGCCAGAACACAGTCAGAATCTGCAGGGAAAACCAGACCGGGTGACAGAGCCATGTTAAACCAATCCCATCTGAGAAGAGCTTTAGCTGTCCTGTAAACCGGTGTGCTGCGTTTATCGTAATTAAAAACAGCACGAATGTTCCATAAGTCCTTTAATTTTCATTTGGAAATAGTAATAAGAATTAAATGTCATGCTTTCGACGAGCAGCGTCCTTTTGTTCCCAGATGGCTCTCCAGCAGCCCTCCAAGATGGTGCTTTATCGTGAGGGGATTTGTGATGTCACGGCAGAGCCTCTATCGTCTCCTAGCAACGGCTGGAGAGACGCGGAGCGCTTCACACAATTCTGCCAGTCATGGAATTTATGGAAAGTCATGGAATTTTGAAAAGTCTGTTCCAGCTAGGGAAAGTCAGAGGATGTAAAAAATTATTGGAATAAGTCATGGAATATCATGGAATTTTGTCACGCTTAATTTGAAAAAACTAATTAGTTATTTGTCAGATATGTTCACTTCCTTCTCAGAATTAAGCAGAATGATGAAGTGCTTTTAAAATTTTGGTAAAAAAAATGTCATGGTATCTTTAAATTCAGTATTTTGGTCATGGAAAGTCATGGAAAAGTTCCCACATTGTGTCACATTTGACACAATGTGGGAACCCTGATCTGTTTAGCAATGCCAGCAAAAGAAAAAAAAAATAAACGAAAAAGCAAAAATAAGGAGGAATGGACAGGAGAGAGAGAGAGAGACTGTATTAATCAGTTTTTGCAAAGAGAAGAAACCCCAGAGAGAGAGAGAGAGAGAATTTCTTGAATAAAGTCAGAGAAAGAAAAAGCAGGAGAAGGTGAGGGAGGAAAAAGAGAGAGAGAGAGAGCTTCTTTCTCAGCTGTTTAAGCCGAACACTCGTGCTTGCTCGCTCGCTCGCTCGCTCGCTCTTCAAACGAAGCCTGACTTTCTCTTCCTGCCTTTCGTCTCGGTGGAACGTCATTAAACATGACAACACTTCCTCAGAACAGGACTCTGCCCCGCCCTGCTGCTGGTGTCGGGCCAAACGCCGCTCAAAGAAAAGACTGGATCAAAGATAATGGGTGGGCCTGTGTGTGTGTGTGTGTGCGCGCGTGTGTGTGACGCTTCTGGGAAACTCCATGCCTGCAGGTGGTTTGTGTCCGACAAAGTAATGACGCAAAATGTCATTAGTCTAAATACAAACATAGTTTGTATAGTTTGTTGTTTTCTCATTAAAAATATGTAGGGTCATTTCTCGAGCAGCGGAGAGAGAGAGAGAGGAAACAGGCTGTGTTCACACTGCAGGGCAAATCCCATCTGATCCTCAAATCAGATTTATTTATTTATTTATTTTTAACCCCACTGTGAGAGTTTTAAGGAAAGACGAATCTGTTCAAGTTAGCTTATGTGTAGTGTGTGTTCTTTGGCTGTTTGTTTAGTTTGCAAATGTTTTTTCCTCATTTCATTTTATATATTTTACTTACAGCTTTACTTATGAAGCACTTTGTGAGCTTATTATTATTACTGTTTCATTTTATTTGATGTTTTAGTTGCTGTCATTTTGTGAGGCACTTGGCTGTGAAAGCTGCTATATAAATAAACTTTACCTACTTACTTCATTAAAAGTGACCAGATCTGATTCGTCTGCTCAGACTGAACTCGCATTTGCTTGCATGTCCACACTGGTCGTCATAGTAACGTTGCGTTCTGTTTACAGCCGGCTTAAGGCAGCAAAGTAGTGTTTTGGCGTGTATTGTTTCGTTGCTCTGTGTCCTGTCGTGGTGCTGAAAATATTCGCCCCCAGACATTGACATGGACGACGAGAGGAGGCGACTGCCATCTGAGCTGCTGCTGTCAGCGTGGCAGGGATGGAGAATTCAAGAAAGAAATAAAAAGAAAAAGAAAAGAAAACAGAAAATGACTTGAAAATTTTAAAAAATAAATCTGACGTATAATGTTTGTTTTGTGCGTTATTCATAGCACCAATTTAGGGCTGTCAAACGATTCATTTTCTCAATCACATTTAAGTTTCAGTAGATAATCACAGTTAATCACATTTTTTAATCGCGTGTTCAAGGCATGTTTTGCATCTTAAGTGATATCCTTTGTCTTTTAAAACATACAACGTACAACAGCTGCTATTGCCTCGTCAAACATTATTCCTCTGCCCTGTGAGTCTTGTCTGAATTGCATCGCTCGTGTGTTCCATAGCGACAAAATCAAAGATGAAGCCGATTGGTCCGTCTGAATCCTGGACGAGAACGCCTCTCCTAACCACCAGCATGCTGGGTAAACAGACGCATCTCGCAAAAACCTGTAAGATTCAGCTGGCTTGCGAGGCTACAGCATCCACTCACTCACTTACGTAGATATTTTATATCAGCAAGACACCCAACTCTTGTTAATTGCTATACAATTTCGTTTGGAGGAGTAAATCTAATATGAAATGTCAGCGTGTCTGGATCAGTCCACATTAATATGCAATTATACAAATATGTAAAACTGAGTGAAAGGAGCTGCAAAATCCTCTGGACAACATTAAGTGTGTTTACTGATAGTAGGTCAGTCCTACATGCTGCTGATTTATGTGTCTTTGAACCAAGTTTCCTTGTGTGGCAGAGCTGAGACAAATCTGTTGGTTTGTACATACTGCTTCCTTTGTGGCTGCCGGCCTCGTCACACTCAGACAGATCTGGGTCACGACCCACAGAGCAAGAGACCACAAAGGTTTTCAAAGTGGGGTTCGTGGACCCCCAGGAGGCCTTGAGGGACTTCCAGTGTGTCCTCACCAAAATGAGGAGTGGTTTAATTTCACTAATATAATTTAAAGCGCGGTGTTCAAAATTTGCTCAGGGTCGTTTGAGGACCTTTTAGACTGTACCGGCAAAAAATGCAGGGAAAAAAGCACATAATTTGACAGTTGAGTCCTCATGGTTCTCGTTGTATGTTTGACTCACGTTTTTTGTCAGTTGAATCTAAATGATCATCACCTCAGCTGACCCTCGACAGTTTTCCATAGCACACTTTTAATTTACTAGAAATTGTTATGATACAATAAAAGTATGAGTAATTATTTATCCTATTGATTATTGAGTATTGATTGACTGTCTTAGCCATTGGCTGTCTGACCGAGGCAGATAAATATGATGTATGTGTTTTTACTCAGTTGATGACTGATGAAAGTCCATGACTGAAATGTTGCTCCTTTAATTCCTAATAATCTCAAAGTGCATCTTGGATGTAAAAGCTGCCTTAGAGATTGTTGTAGGAATACGTCCCTGTGGGTTTCTTAAATCCATCGGCGTGTCCGTTAGAAGTGTGAGTTAACATTTCTGTTTATGTCCAACAGGCAACCGGTGACAAAAAACACATTCCGACAGTACAGAGTGTTAGGAAAAGGAGGTTTCGGAGAGGTGAGTTCCATTTTGTTTTATTTACAGCTTAGAGATTTACCTGACACTTTCAGCTACAGCAGACCGAGGGCATATCGCATGGCATTTAGGCCTTAAACGCCCATCCCTTCTCCAAACTTGTATCTATAAAGTTAGCAGGCAGAAGTAGTCGTCTTGCCATTTTATTGGTAATCAGATGTGAACATGTCGGTTGTTCTGGATTCATTCGTTGACATTTTAAAGGAAAAATCAACTCTAAAACACTTAAAAACTGTAAAAAATTAAATAAAATAAAAAACAGTGCTGTTACCTGAGATGCAGCTTGCGTGTCTGGACCCACACCCACGTTACTGTAGGAAATGTGAAATGACAAGATAGATGGTGACAAAATAGTTTGTGTATCATTATGCTGCGGCTCAGAGAGCACGCCGGATAGCTTATCAGTTCAGTTTTAACTGATAGGTGTGTGTTGCTAAGTGGCGTCAAGAATTTAGGTACTTTAGGTATTGTGAGTTTTTTGAGTTTTATAAAGCAGACTTTTGTCCAGCAGTTTTAGTGATACACACTCTCTCTGCCTGTCTGTCTCATTTTCTTTCTATTAATTCCAGTTCCCTTGATTCAATTTAGTCGTCTTGCCACAAACAAAGAGAACTAATTTAGCCAAAGTGTAGTACTTTGTGGTACTGCATCGCAGGGTCCTTGGTACATTTACGTCAGAAACTACAAGGCAGTAAAAGGAAGAAATATAATTCTCTCTCTCTCTCTCTCTCTCTCTCTCTCTCTGTCCTCCTCTCTCCTCCTGCAGGTGTGTGCCTGCCAAGTTCGAGCCACAGGGAAAATGTACGCCTGCAAGAAGCTGGAGAAGAAGAGAATAAAGAAGAGGAAAGGAGAGTCCATGGCCCTCAACGAGAAACAGATCCTGGAGAAAGTCAACAGCAGATTTGTAGTAAGCGTCAGGTTTTATTGAACAGGTAGCTTTGGCCAAGCCGTGTGATTGGTTGGATGGATTTCATCTCTTGTGGTGAGCAGGGAGATGATTAAAGATGTTTTTAGGAGGCTGAGATCGTACACCTGGCAGCCTGCTTTATTCCTCTTCTTTAGATGAAGTCAATGAATGAATAATGAAAAAATACCAACATTTAAACAGTTCTGAAACCTAAAAATTGATGTCTGCCTCGTCAAACAGATGTGCACCAACTTTAGATTTGTATTGAGAGTCATCTGTTCAGCACATACCGAATCCTATGACTGTGTTTCCTGCTGTGTAGGACGCTGGGTCTTTTCTGCACCGGCAAACTGAATTTCCGTTGGATCAATAACAGCTATCATATCTCATCCTAAAAATAAGCTCTGTCTAATGATAATGGTGCTGAACAGTGTAATGCATGCATGGCAGCACGTACAAAACATCTACATCAATACTACAAAATGATCTACATTTAAACCGTACTGAGACCTTTTAAACAGTGATGTTTCCTGCAGTAGTTTGGTGTGAGTGGGTCATCTGACCACCACTCAACCTCCTTTACTAAATCAAACTGCTACGACAAGAACAGAACAACTCCGAATAAACAATGAACTAAATTTTCTGTTACAGTAAGCATTTACATTTTTAGGTAGTAGGGTCTTATGATGCTCTTATCCAGTGAGATGTAAAATGAGTGAGCATGTAAGTATTCAGGGCCTTGCTCAGGGGCACCTCACATTTTTCCAGTCTTTAATGAATACTCCAGTGTTTTGAGCAAATGCCCTTTTTTACCCAGACTGAGAGAAGATGTTCAATACCATTTTCACCTCTGTACGTCCACTGGTTCGGTTCCTACGGTTAGCACTTCATGTTAGCTTAGCATAAAGACTTGAAATCTACAGGAGTCATTAGCCTAGCTCCATGAAGGTGAAAAAATAAAGCTCATGGCAGCTCCAAGGCTGTCTTATTTACACAGTGTATCATGTGTATTTGAAATGCGCATCTTGGAATTATAAAAAACAAAAACAAAGGTCGTTTAAAGGCCCATTTATGCTCCTTTTACGTACGAAAATGTATACGTCCGTTTCAAACTATGTTACCGTCACTGCCCACATACTGCCCACATGCGTCCTTTACATTGGCATGGATGTTAACCGATATATCCACCAGGGGGCAGCCCAGAGTCAAAAGCTTATGACAACAGCAAACTCAAATCAAACATGGCGACTGTGGAGGAGATATGACATCTTGAGATGTTTATAGTTTATAGTTTATGTTTATAGAGATGTTTATAGTTTCTCACCAACTCGCACAGCCTTTCCTCAAAAAGACAGCAACACTGCCCCCACAGTTTCCGGTGGTACTGCTCCGTTTGGCCCGTATCCGTAAGCTTTATGGAAAAGTGCAGAAATCGGACGAAATGAACACGGAGCATGGACCAAAGGCTCCGTCTGTATCCGGATCCGTATTTAATGTTGAGCATAAATGGGCTTTTAGGAGAAGGTAAATGGTAGGATGGGGTAGGGTGGTAGGTTATAGTTCCTACCATCTACCTTCTAACTTATCTTTCACTTTAATTCATTTGGTGGAATGATTCAAAGTAGATTTTGAACATAAAAAGAGTATGTTAGCTTTCTTGTGTTCATATTGCATTCACATAGGAGTTATAATACAAAACACACTATCTACCATGTGGAAAAAGAGAGACACCTACTCTGACTAAACAGTTGAAACTCCAGTTCACAGTAAAATATAAGGGAAATGACTAGCCATCTTAAGCCTGATATGAACAAAATAGGAAGATTTTAGAGGAAGTAATGCAACATTGAACAACAAACATCAGGTTACATTTCTTTCTTCCAAAACGAGCATTTACGGTGGGAAATCTTTCATTTGTTTGTTCCTGAGTCAGCTCTGTGTACTTCAGTTTGACTCGGACTGGTTATTGGTGGCTGCAGTATGAACAACCACAGTAATTAAAAGACAACAACAGGGTTGGGCTTTCGTTTGGTTTGACTCCGTGCCAGATGAACTTATTTGGTTTGGACACCTATCAGTCAGCCGCCGCCGGCTCCCAGGCGAACAGTGGATTTAGGAAACGTTCCCATTTCCCACACGCATTTCCTCTGGGTTGCTCATGTAAAAATACACAAGAGGACAACTTTGGTCAATGGAACAGCATTTTAGAAAAATAATATCGGGTTTATAAGATTTGTTTTCACTGTGGGGATGTGCAAGCAGTGGGACCGTCATTTCAGGAAGGAAATATCCACCCTGAAACTCGGTGATGTATCTGACGTTTCTTTGGTGCTGTATTTTTCCTTTTGCCGCAGATAACTGGGTAAACGTAGGCGACACATCAAGATGGGAAACAAACAAAAATGTAGGGTTCCCACTGTCATGGAAAACCTGTAAAAGTCATGGAATTTTAAAATCTCATTTTCCAGGCCTGGAAAAGTCATGAAATGAAGTAAAATCATCGAACGTTTCGGAAAAGTCATGGAATTTTATTTTGTTGTGTGTAATGAAATGAATTACAGTAATCTTCCATGGATAATCTTCCACGAAACGTTTTGAT
The DNA here is from genome assembly GCA_900302535.1 of Neoniphon sammara. Lineage (NCBI taxonomy): Eukaryota > Metazoa > Chordata > Actinopteri > Holocentriformes > Holocentridae > Neoniphon > Neoniphon sammara. Next base: position 16,888 of record OMKZ01024982.1, read on the forward strand.
GTTCGAGTCCGTCTTTCTGTAGCTGTTGGTGTAACATAACGTGTCGATGTGTGACTACGTTATGTGCCTTCAGTTTCACCTCTGTTCATGTACTTATAGGTTGTGAAAATCCATGGAAATTTTATTATGGGTCCTTGAAAAGTCATGGAGAAGTTTTGACTTTTTGTCTGAAAATGTGTGGGAACCCTGAAAATGGGTACAAATCCTTGGAGTATGCATTAAAAATGTCATCAAAAAAAGGGACATTCCACAAAAACATATTACAAAGTATTCAGTCTCTTTCCAAAAGGAAAATAGCTTTGATTTGGAATATATTTTGGGGGATTTCCATTTTTTTTGATCAGCTTATCTACACAACGCTGAGGATTTTTTCCAATTTTTGTTTCCAAGTGAATCAACATCCACTTCCAAACAGCACAACCTGCTGCTGTTGCTATAGACACATCAGGATGTTTCCAGAGGCTTTTGAATACTGAGTCTCGCGTTTGCCGTAATCACTGTGTCTTTGTTTTGCAGGTGAGTTTAGCGTACGCCTACGAGACAAAAGACGCCCTGTGCCTCGTTCTGACGCTGATGAACGGCGGCGACCTGAAGTTTCACATCTACCACATGGGAGAGGCGGGCTTCGAAGAGACTAGAGCCATCTTCTACTCAGCGGAGATCTGCTGCGGCCTGGAGGACCTGCACCGAGAGAGGATCGTCTACAGGTCAGCCAACAGATACAGAAACAGAGAGGAGGCTGGAGTTTTTCTCAGCCTCTAATGCCAGAGGTTGTGGTGTTGAGCAATCTTTGGATAAAAATAAGGAGTCTGCTAGTGATCATGTGGAAAATAGAGCGATCCGAATATCTGCTAAAGAGTCTTCAGCAAGCCTTTGGCTTGTTGAAGCTGAACAGGGAAGGATTTTTATGAAAAATTTTTGTGATATTTTTATGAAAACTTGCAGGCGTCGTATCAGGCTGGGCAATATATTTATACAGCTGATATCATGATATGAGATTAGAGATTGATATGAGATTGTTGCCTTTTCCTGGTCTTAAAAGCTGCACTACAGTTGAGCGATACAGTATTAGGAACTTCTCAACCTTTAAAGGAATATTCCAACGTTTTGGGCAAAATCTCCTTTTTCCAACTTACCCAAGACAAGATGTTGGATAAATTTTTCACCTCTGAACATCCATCGGTTCGGTTCCTATGGGTAGCATTTTGTGTTAGCATAAAGTTACTTAGCATAAAGACTTGAAGTCTACAGGAATCATTGGCCTAGCTCCGTTAAAGAAAAACCAAATAAAAATAAACCAAACAAGTGGGCATCTTGAACATCTTGTCTTAGTCTGGGTAAGTTGGAAAAAGGAGATTTCAAAGGTTGCTCATCATATCCACATTACACACTAGTGAACACTAATGATTATTCCTATTTTTCAGAATTTGTTTTGTGTAAATATATGGTGAAAACATGAAAACTCATCCCATCATATTGTCATATTATCAGTATCAAGGCATTTGGTCTCTGCTCACTGGAAACACGAACTGTGTCCTGAGACAGCAGCGAGCGAGGCTCTGCTCTTTTCTCACCAACTTTAGATCTGTTTCCTCTCTCATCTATTTAGTTTCCTTTGGCTTAAAACATCACACCGGCCGGGTTGGTGAACACAGGCGAGCTGTGTGCAGTTTACTGACATCACACGACATAGATTTATGGGTTTCAAAGCTCAAATTTTTCAAAAAGTTAGGCCTGCCTCTCTCCGGCATTTAGACCCACCAACATGCAAAGTCGCCTGTTGCAGCTTTAACTAAGACAAATACGACACTGTGCACTGATATGATGCATTACCTTTACTGGATAATACAGACTTATATTGTTAAGTTTGAGATCATTGATCGAAAATGACTGAGATATCATCCAGAAGATCAATTTGGTTTGCATTGATCTCTTAGATGTGATGCATGATGATCTCAGTATTGGATTTCAGTATTAGATTAGATTGTTCCAGCATTATTAGAGATCGATGACATTTGTGAGATTGATTTGTGTTTTTGATATTTTCTCAACAGAGCAATGTTTATAGCTGACAAGATAAAGTTCTCCTTGTTTTCCTCTCCCTCTCTCTCTCTCCCCCTCCCTCCCTCGCTCGCCCAGGGACCTGAAGCCAGAGAACATCCTGCTGGACGACCACGGTGAGTAGCAGCATTAACGGGAAAGTCCCGTCCTGTCTGATCGGCATTAACGGCAGCAGCAGTGTCATTAGTGGAGAGTAATGGTGACCGGCTGCTGTCTGCAGATCAATACTTTTATTTCCCGTGGTCTGTCTTGTCTCGCAGCGTTTTCTCATGACCGGGAACGTTCTGCTAACCAGCGTCTCTTATTAAACATGACGTCAGCCTTTTGATGGATGCTTTTATCCAAAGAGCTTCACTGCAGCACAAGTGCATGCATTGTTAATAATATTGGTTTCAGTTTTTCATAAGGCTGCACCGGTCAGACGTGGGCAGCTTGTCAAACGATGCAGCGCCTCACGGATTTCAGTCAACTAATATAACTAATAATAGGCTTTGATTTCTTTTGTTTAGACTAAATTGCAGGTGCAGTTTTATTTGGATTCAGTTATTTTATTGCGCTGTTGCCTCTTACAGAAAAGTTTGGGAAAATGCAAGATGTGCCCCAGTTTTCAGACACTGGGGAACTTTTATCTCTTTATGTGCGGCAGCGTAGTTTGAGGTCTCCTGCAGAACCAGTGCGAGTCGAATGTCCTGTCAGATCCCCGAGGTGTACAGTAGAAGTTGTAGCTCAAAACACTTCGTGCATTTTGGTTTTCTAGGCCTCTTCTGCTGTCCTCTGGGGTCAAATGTTTATGTCTACATTGTTAACTTGTTTATCCAGGATTAATTTCCTCTGTTTTTAAGAAAAAACAGTTAACTCATCTGTACAATGGTGCTTTCAACTGTTAACTTTTATGCGGCCTTTTTCCTTTTTGTGACTTTTTCCTGTTATATATGTTTTATTATCACTGCCTTATCTTTTTAAAGCACTTTGTAAATCTGTTTCTTGAAAAGTGCTCTACAAAGCTGTTTATTATCATTACACACCTGATCAGAATTTTCTGTTGCTGTAATAAAACAATGACTGAACAAAATAGAAGGTAGTTCAGATCCCTGTCGGCA
>OMKZ01024988.1:2806-14771 GCA_900302535.1 Neoniphon sammara
TTATTCTGCTGTTGCACTTTTTCTAATTTGCTTTGGTTAAGAAGGTTGGTGAAATGACTAAAATATAAATGTAAGTATGATGTAATGCAGTACTAATTGATCTCATCTCTGGCTGGTGTGTGTGTGTGTGTGTGTGTGTGTGTGTGTGTGTACCAGGTGAGCATGGCGAATGCTGGTCCAGACACCAACGGGTCGCAGTTCTTCATCACCGCTGCCAGAGCACCATGGCTGGATGGGAAACACGTGGTTTTTGGCAAAGTCCTGGATGGCATGGTGAGTGGAGAGACAAAGACACGTTTTACATTTTTTATATTTAATTTTAACCATCAGTATACAGTAATATTGTCACCTTTACTGCACTACCATAATATAAAGACAGTAAACCAATCAGATCATGGTGCAGTCACCTGTCAGCCTCTCTCTCCCAGCAGTGGTACTGTTGGCACTCGTGTTTCTCCACATAGAGACTACATTTCCCATCAGCCCTGTTCCTTGCTGCAGAACAATAAGATCTGTCCATCACCTTCATTTATTTTATCAAGGCTATAGATACCATCAGTCATGATATATTCTGAGAACAAATCTCGCAACTTGGTACACATTGCAGTTTTCTGCCCAATGTCAGCCAGACTCATTACTGGCAATCAAAGGCTTTCAGTGTACAAACAGGCATCAACCAATGATGTTTCCCTGCACCTGTAATAATAAATGTTCTTCACTCTCAACACACTTGGCATTATCAGTGGATCTGCCTGGAATATCACTTTGAACGAAATTTGTTCAATCTATGACGATTCCCTGTCCATAATGAAACCCAAACCTGATGGATCTTTGAACTTGTGCTGCTGCATATCACTATATGCTGATGACTGTGCACTTCTGGTTCACACCTTAACACCTAACATGCCTGTTTCCTGTAAAGCTAATATACCTTTATCTGTTTCCAGTGTATCTAACATGCTCGTTCTCTGTTTCTTGTCCCAGTCTGTTGTTCACACCATCGAGCTTCAGGACACCAACGACAGGAACCTGCCGTACACTGAGTGCGTCATCGTCAACAGCGGGCGGATCCCTGTGAAAGAACCTTTTGTAGTGGAGGTGGAAGGCTGGTAGATACAGCAGGAGGCTAAAACACTGTTACAACGGCTGATTCAGGTTCAACACAGCACGTTTCTGTCAACATATCAATGTCGGATGAAACCCTTGTATCTCTAAAATCAGATTTTCAAGAACTAGCTTGACATTTTAGCTTGACCACTGTTTATTTCTGAGTTTATCCTACAGGCTTTGAAGCAGTTTCAAAAGCTGAAGGGGTCAGAGAATTTCTTCAGCAATGTAAATGATCCACATAATTCCTCAATTTAAGTTTAAGAAATCAAAACGGCAAAATTGGAGTACAAGACTTTCACACAACAGCAATATATCATGTTTAAAAGTAAAAGTGGCTGGATTTGCATAATACAACTTTTGTGCAATTAGTTGCAGGTTGCAAAAGAAAAAACACATATCGAATATTCCAAATGATGATACAAACCCAAGTTGCACCAACTAAAACAAAAACTGATGTAGGAACAAAAACCAGACACACACGTGTTGAAAATGACTTCAACCATTGTAAGAGCATTATTAGTTCACCTGAATTATTTTGTGCACAGGTCAAAGAGTTTTTGGTTTGCTTGAATGTACTTGGAGTATCAGATGGGCGGGGTTTACCATATGAGGACAAAGACCAATCATGCCTCTGTTCTGTGATTATCTGAACTTTCTGGCATTGAATATACATTGTCCTGCATCACAAACCCCACCCATCTGCCACTGAAGTAGACTCAAACAAACCATGTGTTTGTAAACCTGTTTGGCCGTCAGTGTCCAGAAACTGGTTGTTTTTCACAGAGACAACTACAGTTTTTGACATCTTACAGTTCATCACCACTAGTTTGATTTGGTCAATGGGCATTTAAATATTTTCTACACATCTTTAAAAACAGGACACAGATGATATATGATTAGCATACACTGCTGATTCTTCAGAAGTCAAAATTCAGAAGGTAACAGAGCAGGCTTTATGTTTGGAAATTACAAAATCCCACAAACATAAATCTTCTGCTGACTATAACCCATCTTAAAATATTTTGAACCACTTGTTGCCAACTTTTGCGACTTTGTGTTTAGATGTAGCAACTTTTCAGATCCAATAGCAACTTTATTTCTCAAAAGTTAGCAGCAATATGTTTTATGGCTTTTCGGACCTTGGAGGACAGAACATGGATAGTAATTTGCACTACTTTCTTGTCTAATCTAAAGAGGTCTGATGATATGCAACTAACTGCACCTGTAGCAAATACATCAATATGCAAATTTGCGTGACTTTTGGTTAATTCCCTTGCAATAGAGTTAGCAAGGCTGCTTTAACCTATTAATGTTGAATGTGACTTCTGAATTATCTCCACTGTATGCAGAGCTAATATAATACACATATTGTTTATCATGTTATTACCAGAGCATATCAGCCACACACACACACACACACACACACACACTAGCTCACTAACAAACATTTATCAAGGTCAAGATAAACATCTATACCAGCTAACCTAGCTGACAGGGACGGGATCGTACGAAGGTCACACAGTATCTTGTAACCTTTTATTTTCCCAAGCTATCTGGTGTGTGAATAACACCTGAATGTCAGTGCATGGGTTAAAATTTCTTGGGTTCTCGTGGAAAGCAAATAACCACTATAAAAGTGAATACAGATCAAATAAATACACCAATGCCATGGTAAATAAAAAGCATGGACATGCTAGCTAAACTGGTGTCCTGATTGGATTTGAGAGAACACCTTTATAGTGCTAATATGAAGAAATACAGGATTCACAATAAACAGAGTTTTTTGCATATGCTCTGGTTAATTTACTGGATGGTACAAATTAGTGTGATATCTAAAGCACTGCAGCACAATGAATAATGAACACACTTAGGTAAATGTGACATCATTTCACAGTAGGAAGTACACTGATGTGCTTATTTACCAAAACTGTTGGTGCATTAAGATAGTGACTGGTGCTTTGATTCCAGAAATGACAGAAATCGTATAAACTTGAATCATTATGTAGCTACTCATTTATCACTCATTGCCAAAACCTACTATTGCCAAATCTCTTAGATGCCATTTGCACTAACGCTCCATTCAGTCAACACTTTATTTCAAAAAGCAGCATAATGCCTGTTCGCGATGTATGCAAATTTTCTCACAATTGTAACCAATGCAAAAATCTTTTAAGCTGTGTAGCATTGTGCCATTCTAGCAATTTAATGCTGTGAATTACTCATGACAATGCTGTTTTATCATTTCATCATTGAAAATGAGCTTGTGTTTATTTCTAATTGTGTTTTGTTTAATCGAGACATATTTTATGTTCTGATGCATTATGCACCGCATCAGTTTAGCGAAGAAAAAAGTCTACAAATTGCACAGGGTATAAATGTTCCCTTTCTCATCATGTGGAAATGAGTTGTAGTGCTGCACTAAATCTGTTCCTGTCCTGTATTTGTTTTAAATGTTTCCACAACTTGATCTGTAAACTCTGCGTTGCTCTTGGCATTTTTTCCCAGTTTGAATATTAGACTGTTATAATGTCCCTCTTCAATTTGTTCTCTTTTCCCAGTGTGTGAAAAATGTTTCTGTTGTATTTCAGTTACACAGAAATTATGTTAGCACTGCTGGCATTTCTCATTAAAAATAATGGGTGCTATTAGCTGGAGGCTAAGGAGCTAGCTTGTAGCTGGTGATATGCATGAATTTCACTGAGGAATGCCAACAATGCTTATAAGCTATTTTGTGCTTAATGTCAGTGGCAGTCCAGTAATAATACCAATTATTAACCTCCAGTGTATTGTGACAAGTAGTTCAGAAAAATAACAGGCTGACATCATCAGTGTAACAACAAAATCATCAGTTTGTCATATCCGATTTTCATGTCTTGCCCGACAAACGTTATCTTCCTTAACAGACATATCAGACCTCCTCTTTCCTTTCTTTGCATTAACTGTAGCAGAAAGTGCCAAACAAGTGTATTTTCTACTCTAATAAATGCTACTGCAAAAGAATCTGAGACTGAGTTCAGCTGTTTTGGTTTCTGTCTGTTTTAAATACATGTTAACTGAAGAACATCCTCCAAAGTATTGGAATATATACATTGGAATATGGATTTTAACTGATGAGCGCCTGTGTGTGTTCATTCTAGTTCAGTTAAGCTTTTTTTCTTGTATCCCTACAGTCAAGTGTTACAGAATTAAAGTGATTATTAGATGGAGGAAATTATATATATAACATAATAAAAATATAGACAAATTTCTTTGTACATTTTATTGTCCAGTTTGTCATAATAAAAGCCTCAGCTGGCATTGTAAGGTTAGCGGAATAAAATTAGAATTAAATTAGGTTAGATTAGATTAGATGAAACCATAATGACCCCTGTCTGTAAACTGGGTCATTACAGCTGCAAAGGTTCTTTTTCACCTATGGAAAATTATCACTGAATAATTAATAAATGTGTAAAAACTGAAAAGTGAGATGAAATACAGCCTCTCTGTTTATTACAATGAGTTGAGTCACCTCCAGGGAAACCCGGCTACTGCTGCTGTTCTCTGCCCAGACAGGAGCTCTGGGAGGCGGATCGAGAATCCATGAGGGGCTGGTGCAACTTTCAGTGTTAAAATGTCAGTGAAATGTTCAAAGGCATCAATAATAATAGTAACTAACAAGATAACTGAACACTTTTCATGCACTCAACTTAATATCAGTTTTAGCTTTATTTTGGACGCATGTTGGATTAAGCTGCTTCCTGATTGGCTGCACTCCAAAACTGGACCGGCACACGCTGGTTTTTCCAACACATATTATAGCTAAATCACGGTGAAACTGTCATTGGATTATCATCACAACGCTGCAGAAGCACAAAGATGATTTTTAGGTTTGCATGAAGAGCCAAATTTGGTTCATTTATTGTTTATTTTCACGGCTATATGTAACAGCCAGTAGCCTACAGCTCCGCCCACACTCCGTTTAAACACTTAGCTCCGCCCTCGCTGCTATGTAGGAAGCAGCAAGCTGGCACGTCCAAATGGAGCGCTCCTATAGCTAACTGTGATCCTGTGAGTTAGTTTCACCTACAGCCAATAGGTGCTTCACGTCTAATAATACAACCAGTAAAAATGCATTGAAACACTACAACAAATGAATAAAGATTATGCCTTTGACTGAAAAACTTCCATCTTATTAAGTCATTTAGTCTCATCTTCAGTGTTCAATCTTGTTTTTCTTAAAATGAGGTTGAAAAATAATCCCACTTGTTTCCAATGCAATTTCACGGAGCCGCTTTGCTTTTTGACGTCCGATCTCTCAAATCTAACCGTGACCAAATGCAGCAGAACTTCCCACTTCTACTTCTTCTGTTTATTTCAAAAGATTCATGACCTGGATACAGGCTGGTGTAGCAGCCAGTGATATGAATTACAAAATACATCAAACTTCATCTATGAAAATGTTGCATATAAGATCTTTTTTACCTTTCTACTTTTCAGTTTACTGTTTTAATGCTTCATTTATGTTTTTCTTTTGTCATACTTGTAAAGCACTGAGTTTCATGATTGTGTGAAAGATTCTCCATTAATAAAGCTCATACAACTTCCTATTTGCCCAAACTAAAGTAAAACAAACTGGGAGTGAAGACGGCCTAAATCAGCTTCACATTAAGACTCCCAAGAAAGTTTCTCCAGAATATTTTGGGAAACCTGTTTATTTCCTGGAGGCGGCCTGCTTTTGGGTCCGCGGGCCGCTGGTTGGGAAGCGGCGGCGTTAAGCGGTGTAATTATCCGCGGTAAAAGGTGAGAGCTGCAGTGAAAGGCTGAGCGCTGCGCTGCTGACAGCTGATCTCTCAGCTCTGACACAAAACTGCTGCTAATGAGAACTACAGCGGTGATTTGTTTTCCCCTGTTCTACAACACACACACACACACATACACACACACACACACACACACACACACAGACACACACACAGGGGAGGAAAACATCTCCGAACACAAAGGTCAGAGTGAGAGGAGAATTCTCCGGAGGAAGACAGGAAGTCGACAGAAAACAGTGAAATACATCACGGCTGTCCGCTCGACGCCCTCGCGCCTCCAAAAAGTCCAAACAGCTTCGCACAAATTAAGAAAATAATCCTCATTTTCACCATCGACGCCCGTTCATCTTCGAAACCACAGCCTTGAGGACAGCGTGAAACACCCAAAGGTGACAGTGGACGAAACCTACTGACATCATGAAAATCGCGGACAAGCTGTTATTTAGTCGCTCTTCTAATATTCCTAATATTTTCCTTATTTATTCTTCTGGAATGTTCTTCCTGAAAACATCCAGGCTGCATCATGACGGGGCCTCAAACAGCCCAAATCCACATGATGGTGATGCATTTTGGAAACATTTTTCTAGGATAGCTTGATGTCTTCTCTCTATATTGACGTATATCTTCAACTATTTAAATGTGTCACATGGCTCCTAATTCACCTTTACATCCAGATTAGACTGATCCTCATTCAGCTTGTCACATTATAAATCGCTTTTTTTAAGCTGTATTTGCAAAGCCTTTGAGCCCTCTGTATGCGACATTTATCATTACACTTTTACACTTGTTTGATCACAGATTATTGATCCTCCTTTGGAGTTCTTTGGAGCTCCACCTGTGGTGATATATTACATCACTTCCTTTTGCTCTGTTTGTGCTGATGATGGCTGAAACGTGACTGTCAGTGCCCAGAAGATATATTAAGTTAATTGTGAGTGTCGGTATTTTATTCTATTGCACACATTTTTAAATGTCATCACTGTAATGTAAAATAAATAAATAAATAAATAAATAAAATAAATTAAGTTATTCAGTGTTTTCAGAGTGGAAAACTCACAACTGAAAACCAGAAAAATACTGAAATTAATAATCATAATAATACAATACTCATCTTATTACTTGTGCAGTTTGATCAAAATGCATCATTAGAATCAGTTCAGGATAAAGGCTAATTTGGAGCTTCTTCAGGATAAGAGCTTCGTCTAAAACAGCTAAAATGTAAAATATGAGAGATGAGCGCTCTCACAAAGTGCTGGAAATGAGATTTTCTGATCCCGCTGTTCATCTGCAGGCTCTGAAGCGTCTCAGGTGAGTGTGTTTTTCTGCAGACGGACCGATGGACGAGCGCCTTTAAACGCCCCGCAGCACGGAGCTGCTTTGTCAGGCCTATAACAAGACTGTCTGAAGTCAACTAACCACCGCAGAGAGAGAGAGAGAGAGAGAGAGAGAGGGAGGCAGAGAGAGAGAGAGAGAGAGAGGGAGGGAGGCAGAGAGAGGTTTGAGGACAACAAAAGCAGAGGGGAAAAAAAACAAAGAGAAAGATAGAGAGACACGGAGGAAAAGAGACAAAGCGGAGAGAGGCGAGAGAAAGCGGCGGTAGGTTTTTAAAATGGTCCGGAGGGATGAGTGTCGAGGAGGAGAAGAGGAGGAAGAGGAGGAGAGGAAGGAGGGGAAGGAGGGGAAGCTCCCAGAGCGACTGCTAGCTGTTATATTGGGGATCTGTTAGCAGATCAATGGAAAAAGAGAGAGAGAAGAAGAAGAAAGAGAGAGGAGAGAGGCTGTGTGGAAGGATGACAGGCCTCATTACCACCAAACCTCAGACAGTGATGTGTGTGTGTGTGTGTGTGTGTGTGTGTGTGTGTGTGTGTGTGTGTTCTCTCATACCGTGCATGTGTGTGTGCACATTGTGGGCGTGTGTGTGCACGTTCCTACATATAAACAAGTGTATTCCCATGTCAGGTCCAGCCTATTTACATGCATGCGTGTCTGTGTGCATGTATATATCTCTCTTGGTATGACTCTGTGTGTGTGTGTGTGTGTGTGTGTCTCCCTGCGGGCCTCTGTAAGAGAAGCAGAGGATGATGGGACAGAGTTGTTTAAAGGTCAGCAGCAAACGCATCATCAGACGGAGACGAGCTTCAACTGCCCTGAGAACTAACAGCAGCTAACCTGCACAGCGACCACACAGGAAGTACCAACAACTGTATAATAACAACAATACAACCACAGTATAACTTTAACAAACGCCACAATCCACTAACTACCAATTAACTATTGTACAACCACAATTTAATAGCCAGCTAACATCCACAAACCAAACGACTGCCATGCAACACTACTCAGTACCAGGAAATACCACCTAACATAACCAGTGATATAAATTTAACAACAGCCAACTATCCTGCACGTAATGACCATACAATAGGAAGACACTATGAAATCATAATTACCAAACACCACTAATAATGCTACCATATAATTAGCATATAACCAAATAAATAAATAAATAATCCACTGTAGCAGCTCCTCCTAAATCCAGTAGCTAGCTAGCTTCTCTGCTATAGCCGGCTGAGGAGGTCATGGCTGCGTTAGTTACGAGTGGAAGTTTAATAGAAGTGAAAGTGAACTGGAGATACAACTGAGCTCACATGCTTCATGTGATGACATGTAATTATTCCCACAGCTGTGTAGTTTCATAGCAACTTGTTTTGTTAAAGCACCACGGACCTTACTTTATGCATAAATCAAAACCCCTTCAGGAAAATGCATTGGGAATTGGGTAGTCTGTCAAGCCAGACTCACTCTTAAATGCTCCATAGATCAGTCTGTAATTCAGCCCGTTATAATCTGTGGAGAGGAAGCTGTCATCTTCCACCAGAAAAAACTCTTTGCACCGGAAGAGTTTTCAATCAATCACGACACAGCGTCCACAAAAATGTATTCCCCTCAGAAACAACTGAGACAGCTAGCTAGCATGGATTATACCAACGAAACCGGTGAACGAAGACACTGAAAGATGTACCAGATGTCTCCACTGCGAGGAGGAACCTCGTTTGTCATGGAATGAATTCTGCAAAGTTCCCAAAGAGCTGAATCAAAAATATCTTCTCAAATTTCCATTTCTGCTCAGCAGCTAGCTAGCTAAGCTTCGACTAATTTGGTTTCCCGTAGGAGTTATTTACATGTCTGCACAGGGGATACAGGAGTGAGGAAATGACCGGATATCCGCCTGATTTTGCTGCTCATTTTCAGCTTCTGAAGTACAGACTGTTAGCAGGAAGCATCTGGAAACTGCAGGAGCCAGCATGTGTGGATTTAGGCACTGGGGCAGGAAACCCAAGGCTCAAAAATGCTAACTCACTTTCAGGTTTTAGGACTACCAACCGTAACAGCTAGCTAGTGCATAACAAACTGCTAGCTAATGTGCTATAGCAGCTAAGCTAGCCGAGTCCTGGTTGGGTTACAGTGGCTTCTTGCTGGGAAAAATTATAAAACCGTCCTGAAATAATGAAACGCTCTGACTGAATGGAGAAGTTACTGCCTCCAGAACGTCCGAACATGTTGAGTTGCAGCCACCAACCCTTTGGCTAAATCCGGACATGCAGCTTTTAGCTTAGCCAGAAGGTAACAGACTCCACTCAACCTGAAGATAACTATCACAAACCACCACATAACAGCTGTCAATAGTTTCACTATTTCAAACAGCCACTACTCTTTAACCAAACTACTGATCCTGATGCACCTGCTGATCCCTAACACACCAGCAGGAGTGGCGAACTGATCAGAGTGTGTTTCTGAGCCAGGACTCGACCCCGGGCCCTGCAGCAGGAGGATAACAGACTGTGACTGGATGTGAAGCAGGACGCTGCTGAGAAAGAGCCGGCCCTCCAGTCCCTCCACCGCATTAATGACACTCACATCATGTGTAGATCAGCTCTGCTCGCCTTCGCCGCGTCGGCCATATTGACCCGACGGTAACGACGAGGACTCTCGCCCTCCTCTGCAGCGACAATTATCACCTCCTTCTCCTCCTCCTCCTCCCTGCTCCTCTCCGACTGCAATTAGGGAGTGGAATAATCATATTGACAGGGCTGACAGGCCGGGGCAGAGAGGGAGAACATGAATAGTCACATATGTCAGAGGAAGGAAGAGGAAGGAAGAGGAGGAGGGGTCAGATATATCAGTGTGTCTTATTGTAGGTTTGATATTATGACAACGACACACAGTCAATTCAGATTCAGAATCACTGTAGCTGCCAAGTCCAATAAAAGCCCAGGAATTAGTCTGGGTGACATTTGTGTTGAGACGTATTGACAGATAACGCAGCAGTATAATACACACACGAACATAGTAGTGGCATTGATACAGTTTGTGCCATTTTGCTTCCCTAGATGGATTACAGATAGGATTGGATTACTGCTACTTTATTAAGGGATATGGTACAGTTACATTATTTTAGTAGTAGTAATGCTATCAGTAGGAGCACTAATAGTAACTGTATAGATAGTAGTAGTGAAAGTAGCACAAATGGTAGTAGTAGTGGTGGTGGTAGTGGATGTGTAGTAGTAGTAGTAGTACAATACTACAATAGTAGCAGTAGTGGTAGCACCAGTAAATAATAGTAGCAGTAGTACATTTGTAGTTGGTAGTACTAACAGTACTTCTTGTAGTACTTGGACATTAGAAGTGGCTGCAGTGAGCTGACGGAGGGGGAAGTGAAGCCTCTGAGCCTCTGAATTATTTTCCCTTCTTCCTGTTTGTTTGTTTTCTTCGTTCTTATTGGATCTGTGGATAAATACCATAAACAAACCCGAATCGCTGCTCACCGACTGTTTAGCTGCACATTTTTCTCCCGATATCCATAATGCAAATTTGTCACTGAGCTGGAGTGTCCCTTTAACACGTATCGATTCAAAAACATAATTTCGGAGCGGCGGCAGGACCGGGACGCTGCGGCTTGATCTGTATGAATTTACATCAACGCACCGCTGCATATAAATGAACACTGTGGCGTCTGCAGCCCTGCTTTAAAACCTGTTTTTTACACATTTTCTGCTCTAAACACACAAATCTCACCACTAAACCCCGGTGTCCTTTTCCTTTTCTCCTCCTACTGTGTTTGCACTCCTGTGTTAACATCAGGAAAATAAAACTACATGGCTTTTGTATTCAGACAAACTTCATGGATGTTTCTTTCTTAACTACATGAATTTCATTATTAAATACAAAATTTCCTTCCGTCTTCCAATACCTGTATGTGTTACTTGATTTTAAAAAAAAAAAACTGCCATTACCTAGCATTCCCATAATAAAACCTAATTTAACTGTGGTTTTCATTGTTTTCCCCATTTTATCATTACAAGCTAATTTCCCCATCTATTATATAAGCATTTCTTCACTGAAAGCTATTTTTAAATCAATTTTTAAACTGCATGCATTCTTGCATTAATTTTCATTTCCCCCCAATAAATTCTAAATTCAGCACTTAAACTATATGCATTCCTCCATTAAAACTTTCCCTCTTTTTTATTTGTTTGTTTTGTTCATTTTCTTGCATTAAAAGATAAGAATAAACTCGCAGTATTTTCCCACTGTCTTAGTCTCACCCACATGCATTTTTGCATTACAAGCTCAATACTTTAATTATATTGTTGCAAAACTTGTTTCTTTTTTGAACTTTTTGCATTTCAGCTCATTTTCTGACAGTCTTTGTCCCATCTACATGCAGTCCCAAATAAAAGCTTCTTTTTCTACTTTTCTTAACTACATGCATTCTTGCATTAAGCCCAAATTGCCCCGCTGCTTCTCCCTCAGCTGGGTGGATTTCACCATTAAAACCTAATTTTCGGACTATTTTTCTCCTCTCTGTATGCATTCCTGCATTAAAAGCTCATTTGTGCAGCGTTTCTCTCTCGGCTCTGTGCATTAAAAGCCACTTTCCCCTGCTGTTTCTTCCTTAACAATATGCTAAAAGCTAATTTTCCGACGCTCTCACTCCCATCTATATGCATTGCCGTGCTGGAACCTTAATTTTTCTAGTTTCTCTGTACATCCTC
>OMKZ01024991.1:9743-22674 GCA_900302535.1 Neoniphon sammara
TGGAGGGTCTAGGTGGAGTGGTGTCCCTGGCTTGCGGACAGGACCACTGCCTGGCTGTGTGTTCATCTGGACAGGTCTACGCCTGGGGGGCAGGAGGGGACGGACAGCTGGGGCTTTGCCCAGATATGTTGTCCAGTTGTCAGAGACCAAGGCAAGAGCTCAGTCTATAAAACATGGACTCATTCAAATGTGCTGTTAAGATTTTACTCAGAAACAAGTTTCTTTTCTTTTCTATCTTTCTTTCTAGTACTATGTGTATTGAACATTGAAGTACTGTGCCTTGAATGTACATGTGCAGAAAGTGTGACAATGTGCTAGTCTTAGTCCTGAGGTGCTGAGAGGTACTGGGTGCCATGGTGCTGTGTAATCTAAATGTCAAATGTCTAATGTCAAAGTTAGTATTATTGTCTGGCTACAATATTATTGCCTACAATAATAAACTATAAATGTACACAACTATACACTATAGAAAGCTTAATTATGAGTTAACAGAGTCACAAAGGCAACAGTAGATAAATATCAGAATAAATATCAGAATATCAGAATGGAGAAAAGTAAATCAATACATACATTAAATCAAAGTGTTTTTTAAGTTGAAGTGAAGTTATCTAGAAAGTGTCTTTTTAATCATTAACCTATGGTTTTCCATTCAACATACAGCCCAGTGCAAATACCGCTACCCATACCCATACCAGTGATTCAAGTTGCTTGTGGAAACTCCCATTCGTTGGCCTTGACTAAAGGTATGAAAACGGACACACATCATCATCTTACTGGTTCATGTGATAGTGGCAACCCTAGATGACACGGATTAAAACATGACGGTGTTGTAGTGATTTGCTTTTATTTTGTCACCCTCTGTCACTGTGTAAAACCACTCTTCCCTTTTGATACGTGTTATGCAGGATATAATGTCATCATGATGGCATCCGCCTGTTCAAATCTTCATACTTACACCACAGATAGACTGACTTGAAACTGCTATAACAATGTAACTATATTATAACCCAGAAATACTCAATAATTGCATTTATTACCTTAATCTATGACCTCAATAGAATAACTGATTGTTCAAAATATCATGGTGATTGTGGTAGGATATTATGCAGCTCAAGTGCCTCTTGTTTACTTTACTAATCATCTTCAGTAGCGTACAAAATAAATAAATAAATAAATAAGATTGGAATCACAATGAATCACAGTGGCCAAAAAAGGAACAAAATTGTCAAGTATAATACTGGAGGTTGTTGCTGTTGTCAGAATTGTGCTTACAATGTTACCTGTGGCTTTTATTATGGTCAGTTTACAACTGGTTTGGTAAGTTTTTATCATGGTGCCATAGGGCGGGAAAGTGCCAACTGCTGCCATCTGCTGGTTGCATTCAAAGAAATAAAAACACCATTTTCCCACAGGGGGATTTTAAATAATTTATTATGAATTAGTAACACCTTGAACTGTCATATATCAGACATTTTCACACCAGCTATGAATAAAATGAAACAGCTTAATTTTTCTTGCAAGGCATAAAAGATATTTGTTTAATAGAACTACAGCTGCAGTCTTGCCTCTGTGCAGAGTGATTGTGTTACATCTCTTAAATGAGGGATGTCGAGCTAATGATGGCCTGGTTCACAAAGGTCTCCTCCATGCTCAGTGCCTTTTTGAACTGTAGTATTGTATATGATTCCCACCAGATCACTATAAACAATGTGATAAGGATGAATTTCACAGGAAACAACTCATGTCAAGTAATATGATACGTGCAAGCCATCCACTTCATTTTGATGGTCAGTTTTGAGCACAAACAGAAAGGAGCATATGTAGAAAGAAGTATACCTCATTACCACAAATGTGCCATGGGACCCCCCAAACTCTGATTGTTATTATTAAAATGATTTTTCTCTTCACTTTCCAGGAGGAAACGTCTTCTCCTGGGGTTTGAACAGTTATGGTCAGCTGGGTCTGGGGAAGGAGGTGCAGCTGCGGCCCACACCTGCCCTGGTGCTTTCTCTGACCGGGGTGGCTGTGACCCAGATTTCGGCTGGAGGGGCCCACACTCTGATCCTCACACTCCCAGGCCTGGTGTACTGCTGTGGCGCCAATAAAACTGGGCAGCTGGGGGTCAACAGGGTGGATGAGAAGGGTACAGATCATTTATGCAGGGATGGATGAGGATAGTTAGTTGGTGACTGCAGAACACAATCTTAAATGGGCAGTTTTCTCTTCTGTATGGTTGGAGGAAATGAAACTGAGGGAGCATTATATAAAAAAGTGTGGGTGTCAGTTTTAACCTCTTTGTGTAGACATCAGCCTAAACAGTGAATCTTATCTGTATATCTGCTTATGAGATAGCAGTGAAACGATTAGTCGATTGGTCGAGTTGATTGACCAAAAAATTAACTGATCATAACTTTGATAGCTGATTTCTTTTTTAGACATTCATCAAGTAAAAATGTAATGTTTACTTACTTACTTACTTACTTACTTGTCTCCATTCATATCATTATAAAATTAATATATGGGGAAATAAGTATGCATCCGATGTTCATGCCTACACACATCTCTTGTTATCCTTAACAGGCAGGTTCAATATCTGTGTGGTACCTGCCCTCAGACCTCTGGGAGTCTCCTTCATAAGCTGTGGAGAGGTGCACTCTGCTGTCCTAACAAAGGTATGGACTTCTCCGCTCCTTTCATGCTGATTTTCAACCTTGGCTGCAAGATGATTTTGGTTTGATTGACCGTCACTCTGTGATGATAAAACAAAAGTCAGTCATTTGTGTCAAAGCTCAAAACTGGCTCTACTTCTTACTTTGTCATGTTATGTGTGATGTGATTTCTAGGATGGCAAAGTGTTTACTTTTGGAGAGGGCAGCCACGGTCAGCTGGGCCACAACTCCTCTGATAATGAAGTGAAACCCAGACTGGTCCAGGGCCTGGATGGACTTGCCTCACAGGTTGCATGTGGCAGGTAACAAGAAGAAGTGACCTTACCTGCAAAGTGCACTCTGAAATTCCATTGTAATTGGAGATAGGACTACTCAAATGTGGTATATTTAAGTTAATAATTACATTGTGTTCATAATAACCTGGATAAGTTTATATTTTTATTATTTACTTAGGATTACAGTAGTACTGTCCAGAATACTGCTAAGATCTGATCCAGTTTCTTATCCTATTGATTTGATCTTCCAGACGTCACACCCTGGTTTTGGGCTCCTCAGGCCAGCTGTGGGCTTTTGGCAGTGGGGTCAAAGGTCAGCTTGGGACCGGAGGTTCAGAGGGCAGTCTGATTCCCACTCTTGTGCAACTTCCATGGACCACTGACACTGCAGCAGCCATACCCAAAAGTATGAATGAGCAGGGTGGTGTTTGGTGTGCAGATTTTTTCATGTTTATAATCTACAGTTATCCAGGGAGGTGCTTTCAGTATTTAAACGTGTGTAGCTGTAATTTTCTCTGGTAGTTCAAACATGGCTGCCATAGATTGATAAAGTTGTTAAGTTAATGACTGTGTTTAGTTCTTGAACAATGCTT
Source organism: Neoniphon sammara (assembly GCA_900302535.1). Classification (NCBI taxonomy): domain Eukaryota; kingdom Metazoa; phylum Chordata; class Actinopteri; order Holocentriformes; family Holocentridae; genus Neoniphon; species Neoniphon sammara. Next base: position 13,281 of record OMKZ01024991.1, read on the forward strand.
GAGACTCAGAAATGTTGAACAAACACAACAGCTACCACTACAACATTCAGTCAAATCACCATCTGGGAATCTTAATTTTGAAAACAAATCCCTTTTTAGTCATTTTTAAGTGCTGGAAAACATCTGTCACATGTTGGTCTATGATCTGTTGCTGCAATAGCAGCAGATTCAAATGACATATCTAAAGTTGTTTTCATTTGTTTGACTGAGCAGACTTGAAAATAGCAGCTGGGTGGAACACAAACTTCATTTACACTTCGCCAGAAGAGGTACTATATTAAACTTAATCCATTCAAGTTACAGCATACCTGCATGTTATTCAGTCAAAATAATTTCCATATTATGTGATGAATATCAGTAGAAAGTTAAGCAGTTATGCAGTCATTTATAGGGCACTTATTGCAATGATGTTAGAATATACTATACTGTCCTATCATATGCTATCCTACCCTATAATTTCCCATACTATATTATAACATTATATGCTATAATATCCTAATGCACTATGGAACGAGTTAGCTACTTGATACTAATCTTCATGCACCTGCTTCATTTGAAGATAAAATACTTGTTTTGCTGAAGGAATAACATATGCAGATGATCTCTTAGAGTGGATTTTCAGTTTAAAAGACAATCTTATGGTATGAATCAAGATAGCTTTAATATAGAGTGGTATGTTGTTATTATTTTTTTTTACTACGTTTTAGAATTTGGAGAGAGAGCTACCAGTTGGGAGGCTAAATGAGAAAACATTGCAAAGATGGTTGGCAATGGAACAAGGCAATGCAGAGGCAAAAAGGTTCACATTTACTGTTATATTTTTCTTAACCAGCAGCATTAGTGAACAAATCCAGTTCTATGTTATTATGATGCTTTTCAACGTGTCTGTCTTTTTTCAACAGAGAAATATTTTTGATGTTCTTGACAAGCTCAAGCCTTGTGGCTAGTTTCACAAAAGTCAAGTAAGTCCTTTGTTACGGCTGCTGTTTTTGTGATGTTGTACTGGCAAAAAACAATCTTTAAGTAACTTTTGCATCCACTTGACAAAGCTGTTGCTGAAGTCACCAACCACCATCTCTAATTTACTAACCATAAAGACTTTTAGAACTGAAAGGGACTCTAAACAAGCTGATAACTCACCAGAATATCCACCAGAGTAGATAAACATACTAGTCACTGCCAAAACTGATGGATATTTGGCAGGTGTTATTTTCTGATGTTGGTATTTTAACTCTCTTCTCATGCTGTTGTTTGGTCTTTATCATTAGTGGGCCTCCATTAGGTGCAGATGCCTTGACTGTGGACATTGAGACTGCTAGCCAAGCTTTCGACCAGCTACTGAAAAAACAATGGATCAAGCAATCAGTTAAGAACGCCTTTTAAATGCTGATTTTTCACATACTTCATTGGCTCTCAAATTGACATAAATGGAAGAAATTATTAGAACAAACTTATAACTTGTTTACACTGGTTTACTTAATTTCAAGGCACTATATGCATGCATTTTAAACATGACCATGTTCTTTCATTGTTGTCTTCTCCGTGTAGGTAAACCTTTCCATCCTCACTGACAATCTTTTCACTTCAAAAACTGCCATGAAATCACCAGAGATCTTTGTGATCCTGCCGATGTGCCCCCTTCTCCAAGAAGACAACAGCGTCATGAATTTGGTGCTGCCCTTGGCAGTCACCATATCGCACCTCAATGAGAAGACTTTGGGAACATTAAGTAAACAGCTCTATGAATGTTTTCATTGTTTTAGGGAGATGTTTAAGAAAACCTTGGTTAGATTTACTGTAAACAGTCCTGTTAACAACACCACAGTGCCTCCTGCACCCAAAATTAATATGAGATATGGGTGTGCAGAGAGACTTTAACAGAGTTTTTAACTTTTTCCCCATATAGGTTATAATATCTGAAACCAGTGTAATAATGTCTAAAATTACAGTCACTAGAAAACTCTTCTTTTAACAGCTAATGAAAAACTTTTGGAGATGTGAAATTTTCTCTTGACAGAGCAATGATGAATCAGTCATGTGATGATAATTTTTATACTTGTGTTGTATTCTGCAGGAGGCTGGTGGTCCTCCCTGACACCCTCCATCATGATCAAGCACATCTCTGTGTTCAAAAAGGCCCTGTCCTTCATGCTACGAAACGGCCTTTTGAGAACTCACAACCCGGGGGTCAGATACCTGCTGGAGGTCCTCAAGCTACTCTACAAAGTCAGTCTTCATTCCCGGTGGTCTTCTCAGCTCTTTCATACTAAGATTTATTAAGAATTTGTATCATTCAAAATTTTGCTCACACCCTACTTTAAATCTAGACAAAAGTTGAACAAAATCAGGGTTAAGAGTTTGTAGGAAATCTCTGCTTTTTGGTGATATTTGTTTGAGCATCTATTTTCTGCACCATTGGTCTGTCATCTTCTGACTGAATGATATTTGACATTATGTTAAAAGGAAAACTGGTGTGTTCAACTCCAAAAGTAAAAACTTTAACGGTTGCCAGCCTAGAAAACATTAGACTTCAAAAACCACCAGTTCTCACACAAATTATACAAAGTTTTAAATTTTACATCACAGCAGATAAAACAAGTGTAGTATGTCCCAAATCAAACTAGTTTTATAATAGCGTGGTGATACATGCCAAGCAACTTAGCTGCACAGAGGTTGCATGGTCCTGATGATCTCCACCCCTGAGACAAAGCTACAAACTTTGTGCTGCATTTTTTTGTCTTTCCATGGCACCAGATTTACAAAGAACTGTAGCAGGGCAAATCAGTATTGTAAACCTATGTCCTTTAGTTTATACTTTATAGAGGTTAGGGTTAGGGTCATCTAAACAAGTGGAATCTTAAGGACTAATTTGTTTTTCCAATGATGGCTTGACAGAAGTTCTCTGGATGGTATTAAGTAAAAAAAATCTGTATTTGTCTGTGTAAATTTTTCAAATATAATTGTATCTGTTTTTGACAGGCAAACAAAGCTGGAAAGTCCCTGAAGGTACCATGTAGTACTTTTTACGTGGACGAAATCATTGGAAATGTGCAGCCCCTTGAGGATGTCACACTGTGGTGTCACTTTTCAAAATTGGAGGTAAAAACATTCATATAGATTAGTTGCAGTTCTGCCTTTTTTTTGTTTAGAATGAATTCCACTCAGAAATTTCCCTCCCATTCATATGAACATGAAGTCTCTCCAAAAGTCAGAATCCACAGAGCTAAGAAAATACAGAGCAGCTACTTAAATTGTTTGGATTGCAGTGAGGCTTGATTTGTGTCAGCCCTGCCTGTTCTAAACCTGTCACTGTCGGGGAAACTTGCCACAGAGTGAAGTTGATCAGCAAACAACTCTCCTTCTGCTTTTTTGCTAATGGGATTTTATAGCATACTCTGTTCTTCTGAATTGTTCTGAACTTTGAGTGATGGGTGGTCCAGTTTCAAAGAAAAATGTTATCCCCTTTCAACCAAAGAGGGAGTTGCCGAATGAAAAAAGGCTCAATTAGGCCTGATCAGTAACCAAAGGAAGACCAACGATTAATTGCTCTTACTCTTATTACCTTACTTTTATTTTTTGTGTGAGACTCACCCTATAAATTCCTACAAACCTCCAAAATGATTTGACTAAATCCAGCATATGATACGGTATGATAGAATATGATATACTTTATTATCACCATGGGGAAAAGTCTCCGATACGTTACGATAGATTCAAATCTTAGTTCTCTGGTTTCTGGCTTTCGGAGGGTGGTGTTATCTCATTTTTGGCACGTGATTGAACTGTCTTAGACTAAAGGAATAAGATAACTTCTAGTGAATGGTTTCCACTCTTAGTAGTGCTAATCAGTGCTGAAATGATTTCCTGTAATTCCATGTTTTTTAAAAGGATGACGAGCACACACCTGCCATCTTCTGCCGCTACCCATTTCTGTTCAATCTGTGTTGCAAGATGGCAGTCTTTAACATCCATGCATTGATGTCAAAGGTATATAATATGGAAAAAAATATTATATATTTTTTTGCAATTAGGTATGGTATACTTGTGATATACTATAAACCAAATATCTCTTAATATAAACACAAATCAATATCAAAAATTTGACTTTTGGAAATATTTTGGCACAAACAAGTTAAAGTTGAACAAGGGGATATTTTGGGTACACTGTCTATCCATGTATACTAAAAGGGCCATTGTTTTTATTTACAGAAAACACACCATCTTATTCATGAATTATCCTTGATGTGGCCTGATCAAGTGCTCACAGATGCCACAAACTTGCCGCCTGCCCCAGTCTTCCAGCTGAACCTGAGACGGTCACACCTTGTGGAGGACACCTTCAGACAGCTGGCTGCAGCTGACCACTGCGCCTTCCAGAGGGAGCTTTATGTAAACACGACTTCGAAACTTTGGAAGCTGTAGTGTTTTGGGGCTAAATTTGCATTTTACAGTGTAACTCTAACTTGTTTGGCTTGATCCCAGAGTAATGAAACATTTTCTTCATGAGAGGGGACAGTGTAAGATATCCATTGCAGTAAACACAAGAGGGCACCCAGTGGAGTGCAGACCTCCCCCAAGGTTGCAGCTAGAAGCTATGACTCTATTTGTGCTAAGCCATGATTCCTTTCAGCAATTCTGTTGTCATAAGACACACCTGTTTTGGTCTGTCAGTGGGGAAAGTTGGTCAGTGCAGCCTTGACCCCATTACCAATCTCCTCACCAGGTTGCATGATGTTATGTGAATGCGTTGGGAAAGCACTGCCCTATGAGTGCTAGGCCCCATTCATTGCTGTGCCCCCTTGAGGCTGATAGGCCTGTTTATCACTTCATTGCTCGCCCATGATCAACCTTCCCACCAAATTTTGTGCAAATCCATCCAGTACTTTTTGAGATTCCTGCTGACAGATGGACAGACGGATTAACAGAAAGACAGATAAATGCACAGGAGTGATCACATTTTATCACCTCCTTGGCAGAGGTATTAAAAAGTAAAATTCGAAAATAACTACACACTACTACAAACCACCAGCACACATGCCGATACCATCTAGAAAATGTGTTTGATTTGCTGTTACAATACCACCAATAATGTGAAAATGTATTGATTCCAGACAGGAATTTCTCTTCTTCCCTAGGTGCAATTTATGGAAGACATGAACGTGACTATGGTCAATACAAGGGACTTCTTCCTCCATGTGTTTGAAGAGCTGATGGCTCCTGAGTCAGAGATGTTCATGTACAGTGAGAACCAGACACTAGCATGGTTCCCTGCAAGGGTGAGATCAGGGGTTGCAATTTAAGGGAATGCTATTCAATTACAGAATATCCATAAAGCTGCTATTCCTTTGGCTAGAAGCAGTCTGTGTAAAATTCTGAAATTTATTGTGATTCCCCTTTAATTCACTTGCATACACACAGCTCTTTGCTTTTGCTTGATGTCCGGATGACTCTCTGCAGTCAGTTTACAGTTTTGCTTTCTTTCTCAAGTCAACTTGAGATGCAAAATTTTTCAAGTAAATGCAACCCGTGGCCTACATTTCAACTGATCATCCTATGAAAACACATACTGGATGTAACTAAATCCTAACCATCATGTCCTGTCATAAAACCATCAGCCAAGAGTGGAGGAGAAGAGATACTTCCTGTTTGGGGTCCTGTGTGGCATGGCTCTCTACAACCACAACATCGTCCACCTGCCTTTCCCTCTGGCTCTCTTCAAGAAGCTGGTCAATGTCAAACCCTCACTGGACGACATGAAGGAGTTTGAGCCTGTAGTTGGAGAGTAAGGATGGATTCACATGGGCACCACATATCTGTTTTGAATCTGTTTCTGCATGTCTTTGCATGGCTGTCTAAATACTGTGTTCAGTCACATTTAGACAAATGTTGTAATCTGTTCTGTATTAAAAACACAATTATATTTTCCTATATAATATAGTTCATACTTGATTTGAGAAGCTTGTTAATTGAGAACAAAGTTTTTTCATTTTTCTTATACCATTTGAAGCATTTTCATCTCTTGAGCTAAGTGAAAAGTTGATGAATAATGGGATTTTCTGCATAACCTGTAAGCATACTTGGTACATTTGAATAGATAACACTTTATCGTTTGCATATGCAAGACATGGTTGTATTACACATCATCTAAAATACATAAACTCCATTTGCAAAAAAAAAAAAACAAAAAAAAAAAACATTCATTGCCATGCAAGCTCATTCCAAGTATTTCCTGTCACAAAATGATGATTGAATCTTTTTTTACTATCCCTTCAGGAGTTTGCGCTACATCTTGGAAGACTACACTTCTAATGATGTTGAAAACATGGAAATGACTTTCAAGGTATGTTTACTTACCTGCCAGTAATAACAGTGTGCTGCCATTTTTGTGTGTCAGTGTGACTTAACAACCGTTTAAAATGTAATCATTATCCATTATAGGTGAACTGGAATGGCAGAGATGTGGAACTTGATCCAAAAGAAGAAGGAAAACGTGTCACAAGTTCAAACAAGTGTGTTTACAAAGAATTATATAATAAGATAGCTTAGTCTATGTACTTGCAGTGTCATGGATTGGAGTCTGGCACACAACCTTTGTTGCATTTATTACCTTCTCTCTTTCTGTTGTTCTCTGTTTTTGATCTGTTTTTCTCCCTCCCATATTTCTTGTGAGTTGCAAGTGTATATTCTTGAAGAACACAATTTCAGTAATTATTTCTTGAACATTCACATGAACATTTATAATGTGACTCCAAACTCTCTGATATAATGTGAGATCTGGAATAATGGAGATCAGAGTAGGGGGAATGTAATTGTTTAATAACTAGCAACTTGTACAGATGAGTACAAATGAACCTCAAGAAGTTTAGTGTTCACCTAACTTCATTGCCAAAGCACAGCTGAGGATACACACGGCTATAGAAAGTACGCACACCTGGTAATATTATCCACCTATGCATTACTTGGTTGAAACTACTTAAATGACTTTGAATTGATCACAGGCAGTCTCTCTCTCTCTCTCTCTCTCTCTCTCTCTCTCTCTCTCTCGATAGGAAAGAGTTTGTCACTGCCTTTGTCAACTACGCCTTCAACACATCGGTGAAGAGAGTGTTTGAAGAGTTCAAGAGAGGTTTCTTTAAGGTGTGTAACATAGATGTGGTGGAGTTCTTCCAGCCAGAGGAGCTGCGAGGAGTGATGGTGGGCCAAGAAAACTACGACTGGGACCTGTTCAAGAAGGTTTGCTGAATTCACAAGCATTTTTTGACTTTTGAATTTTCTTGAAGAAAATCAGGAAGGTAATTTTCAGAATATTGAGTTTCTTGTGCACACAAGCATGAACAGGACATAAAAATGCATGTCAATATTGCATGCCATATAAAGCTGAAATCTCACTCAGTTATTTTTTGATTACATCAAGAACACGGTGTATGAAGGAGAGTATCACGCCACACATCCTAACATTCTTACCTTCTGGGAGGTGTTTGAGGAACTGACCGCAGATCAGAAGAAAGCTTTCCTATGTAAGTATAATACATGATTATTATGCTTATAATGAAATTACCCATATTTAACAGTGGGGTGAAGCACTGGTGTCTCTCATTTCTTCCCAAATGCTATGCTTAACAAAAGTGATACACTGTTATGTTTAGACTGTGTAGCCTGAGCTGAAATATGTGTTTTTTTCTCATCATCAGTTTCAGATCTTGTAATTAATTGCAACACACACAGTTACCTCCGTAACATCCAACCATAGACAAAAGTAAAGGCTACAAATAAGAATATGAATAGCAAGAGTAATTATGTATGTGATCTTATAAATTAAAAATGCAAAAACAATGGTGTAAGACATTTTACGCACATTTGGATTGTAGGTGCCCAGGTCCCTAGATCAACAACATATTAAGCAACCAAAATGCAAGCGTCAGTGTCTCAGCATCCTGAAAATAGATAAATATTCCTGATCTATATCATTTATGATGGAGAAGTGCTGGTTAAAGAAGTAGGAGCTGAGAAGCAAATGTATAAAAGTTTTTCTTCTTTATTTAAGATGTTCCCCTGTAACAATATCACTTCTCACCACTTGTCACCAGTGTTCCTGACTGGCTGTGACCGGGTGCCCATCCTGGGTATGGACGTGATCCGTATGAAAGTCGCTGTCCGGCTCAACGCCACCGATCTCTATTTCCCAGAATCCCTCACCTGCCATTGCCTGCTACTGCTACCCATCTACCGGAGATACCCAGTCAAGAGGACACTGAGGAACAAGCTCATAGAGGCTATCAGTCACAACAGAGGCTTCTGGAAGGAATAATACAGGAAATGGCTTCATAGTGCCGGATAAAATGAGGAGAGTTACATTCAAAACAATTACTGATTTCTTGTTCAGAATTATTAGTTGCACTATTCATTGAATAAATCCAAAGTCTAGTTCACCTTCTTTCAGTTTGTGGCATTTTGCATTCAAAATCTGCTGAATAGTATATTACCTTTGATTGAAATGCAGAAACTATATTTTCCTGTAGTAAGCTAAATCTTTACTTGTAGTAGTGTAAATGCTGCCAGTTTACAACCATGATACTATTAATGTAAATGCATAAGCAGTGTACCCACCTGTCTGCTTTTTGGGGGTCAGATCTAGTATTTTCACGTATTAATTGAGCTTTGGTGAGTTTCCTGCTCCACTACAGAGAACAAAGAACAAAAAGTAATCCACAGTCTGCAATCAAAGCCAGAGGGACAGGTTGGTTATGTAATCACAATATCTAAATCATCTTTCTCCACTGATACAAATAATTACAAGGTAAATACTTGTTAGACCCTAGTAAAGTACATCTTCTCTCTGATATTTAGTGTACCTTGTCAGCCATTGCTACACCTCTGCTTAAATCTGCCAGGGTTATAAAGCCATGATAAACATACTCTTTTCACCCGTGATACCTTGGCGTGCTTAGCATTAGATACTTATTCCACTCATGCTATGCAAGTTTAACCCTGAATAAATGTTATATGCTTGTGGAGTATAAACCTTTACATCTTCTACAATCTGTATAACTGAGTGATTTTTTGTTGTGTCTTCTGCCTTTACAACAAATAAATGTTCTTCTCTGTGATATGTCTCTCCGTTCATTATCAAGTTATAATCAGGTCTGAATTTTCTGAGTCTGTTGGACCCAGCTCTGCTCTTTACATTTCCTATGTACCACCCTCTTAGATCCTGACTTTGTAGGGGTAACAGTAACTTCTGTTGAGTAAATCTTAGGAGGAAGATGCTGTTGGAAACTGGCTGGATTTACATCACTGGCCATTTAACAAAAGCCAATCTTTTCAATAGCCTGGCAAAGTTGCATAAAGATCATTACATTGTGATGCAACGTGATGCAAAAAAAAAAAAAAAAAA
>OMKZ01024991.1:34808-45030 GCA_900302535.1 Neoniphon sammara
TACTAAAAGATTCAACACACACACACACACACACACACACACACACACACACACACACACACACACACACACACACACACACAGAAGAGCCATATGGATAATGTAGGTTAAGTAGCTCCCTGACATGTTACATTACTGACACATGGTAGCCAATTCAGCTATGCAAACAGATTTTAAAACGGCAGTGGAATTAGAAAATATACTGTAAATGTACTGAGAAATAAAATCCATTAAAAAAACATGGAAAATGGATTCCAGCTTTGTTTTTTTTATAAACCTTAAGTTCCAGAACCTCACCAGCTGTGGACAAATATACTCAGAGAGGGAAAGAAACAGATAGAGAGAGGAGTCATATTTGTGTCAACGTCAGACGGAGATGATTAATTCAGGGATTCACCTTGAGGAGGCTTTGTATCCTCGAGGTGCATCCAAAAGAGAGTGGGAGCAGGAAGATGTTGGAGGGTGTAGGTGTCAAAAGGGCTTAACTACCAAACCAAATCAGCATCAGTAATTCTGCAAGGTTTGCCTGGCATGCCTCAAGCGCAAGACTACCCCTGCCACCCCCAACACACACACACATTCAGAGAGAGAGAGAGAGCGAGAGAGAGAGAGAGAGAGAGAAAAGCTGAGCGAATGGAGAAACTCTGCCATGAACCTTGAAAAGCATTCACTGTGTCATGGTGTAGCACATGCACAACTGCACTCATCCAAGGAAGCAGAGTGGTACATCTTCACCCACTTTGCTCACATTCTCTCTTTTTTGCGTCGCTCTGCCGGCTTCATTTTTCTCCTTTTTTTCCCCCAGCAAAACCTGCCTCTCTTCACCCAGTCAGTGTGGCGACCTTCGAACCAGCAGTGATGGAGTTATCCCTGATGGCAGCACAGGTAAGGAAGTGATGATATATTACCCACTTAAGTTCATATGTAACTAAGCTTTTGTGGCAAGCAGATCCAAAAGCAACTGAGGCTGATTTGGTTGTTTTGAGGAGACATATTCTAATGGATTACACCACTGATTACACTTTTTGGAAGGCAGTCAGGGATCTCTATCAGATTATATGTTTTAGAAAACAAACCTAACTCACTTTAGCACAGGACTTACTAGGTTGTTCAGCTCTTAAGTGTTGTTAGTGTCCTGCAGCTTATTGCATCTTTAAAAGTCAAGACCCCCACTGGATATTTTTCATTGCATTATCAATGGTTTGACTTATTTATAGTTGTTAAGGTTGTTCTGCATGTTGGACAACGTCAGCTGTCAATCACAGTAAAAACTGAAAATAATGGAATTAGAGATATATGTACTTTTGCAGCACACTGACAATAGTTTAATAATGCACGCCACACAGTAATTTGAAGGAAATCACTTCTGCTTATTCAGTTCAGATCAGACAGTGAGATGTAGAAGTCCTTCCAAAAGTCGGTAGAGCTGTCAATCTAACAACTTGTCACTAAACCCAATGAAGCGCTCCTAGCTGCCCATTCTCCCTAGTAGAATATTAAGTTAGGTGGGCTATAATTTCTTCTCTAGCCTGTAAGAAAAGTTTCTCAGCAGCTTAGCAGCTACTATACAGAGTTCAGATGAGTCTTAAGCAGACTTTATATTGTAGAATATGACAGGTATGCAAAGTAGCCTCCAAAACAAAAACACACAGAATGGGTTGTAATTCACCTACACATCTGAGTCACTGGGAGTGTGCTGTTTGAGTTGTCATCCTGTTCCCACAGCAGCTCACTTTTTGAACTGAACAGACCAAGGTGTCCACCTCAGAGGAGCCACAAATGCATCAGCCTTTGATAAAATTCCTCACTAGCAGTTTAGATTACAGTTTTATTTTTTTTCATGTAAAAAGTCTGTTTTGCAAAGCTAATGTAATGCTTTAATTGCCTGACCTGCCTTAATAATTATTTCTCATGTTGTTTGATTTTGTTCCACCTTGAGACAAATGAGGGGGGAAAAGTAATATCATCTACTTTCTCATGGCATTTGTAGCTTTTATGCAATATTTCCCAGATTATTGTCTCACTCAATACTGTGTTGCAATGTGCTGTTATTACAGAAGTAAGAGACATAGAATTTGAAATGTCAAAAATTTATCCTTGGGTTTGAGTTTTGTATATCATTGTAGACTTCTGGAGATGAGAGAAATGTTTGGGCCTATTGTCCCGCTAAGCTAGAGCTGCTGAACTTCATAAGGAATGGATTCTTTACAAATGTGTGAAGTAAATCCCTAAGTTATCTTTATTGTTTCTTTATTGCAAAGGAATAGAATGAATAATGAATGATGGAGTGACTCCGCATTTAAAATGGATTTGTTCAACGACCTGATGTTCAATTCTATTCTATTCTATTCTATTCTGACAGTCCTTCATATCTTACTGGTGTGTTTGTTTCCTCCTGTGCTCACAGAGTGTCTCCCTCTATCACAGTCACTGCAGCGTTCTCATCCATTCTTTTGTATGACATCATAGTAGAACATTATTGTCCCATTTTCTCCCTGTCTTTTCTCTCTGTCTCTCATGATATATGATGCTGAGCTTTAAGTAGCCTGAGGGTAGAGCCGTATATAATAATCAAGGTCCTTTTGTGAGCAGCAGGGCTATGTAGCCTATATGGACACATAGTGAAAGTAATTACTGTAGCTTTTAAGTGCAGGCACAACCTGACTAGCAGTCCTACTTTTATTGCACGCAACAGTGAATCGTGGCTACATTATTGTCCTGTCCCCAAGAGGAGGCATGTAGAATTATCTTGTTTTTTTGTTTTTTTTTGTTTGTGCTGTTTTGTTCTTGTTTAGTTTTTAAATGTCACAAGATATCACAAATGATCTCACAAACTATTCACTATGGGCCATTATGTGTTTAGATTTGTAAAGTTTCAATCCAAAATAAGGCGTCCTCTCTCTGAAAAGGGCAAATTCTTGTGTTTCATACAGTAGGGGGAAATGATAACAAATTTATCTTTAATGACAGTGGATAACTTAAGTCTATGGTTATTGAAATGATAACACATGCAGGCTGGTTCCTGTAGATTTGTAAGATGTTTAATGATGAAGTGTTCAAGAACTCTTCCATTACAGTATACAGTATCTGTACAGTTCTACAGTGCTAATGTAGGATAGATGGATGACCTTTTAACATTTCACTCCAAGGCAACATATCTCGAAATCTGCTGGTTGGATTGGCATGACATTCATGGTCAGGTCAATTTTGTTGACCTCATGACCTTTATGCCACCCTCAGGCCAAAATGTCAACTTTCCGCACAAGATATTATGAAATCTTATCACTGGATTGCTGTGATATTTGAGTGCATTCATGCTCCCTGAAGGAAGATTCCTCTTGATTGCGTTGACCCTATGACCTTTCCTCCACTGCCACCCTCAGGCCAAACACTTGACTATCTGTAAATGTAATGGACAGATTGTCAAGTTACCCTATCAATTCTGGTGTCACCTTCACTTTTCCTCTAGCGCCACTCTTAGGCCAGAATGTTAACTATTCTACCTCAGAATTTATTGGGCAGATTTACATGAAGTACAGTATGACTGTACATATTGAAGTATAACTGACTAGTGCTGTATCAGGAACTCTCTGACTGGACTTCTCACCTCGTCGGCTGCCCAAAGCCAAATGAACCATTCCAGCCAGTGCTGGCCGTAGTCATTGAACATACATCACAATGGACACTTATGACATCATCAGTGTTATGTTGTGACTGCTGACACTGCCTTCTGAGGGTGGGAGTGTTTTTAGAAAGAGAAAAAAAGTGTTTTTGTTTTTTTTCTGCTGTTGAGTCGTTGCTGTTGAGCCTACAGACTGGATCCCTGGCTCTGCAGATTTTACCAGTAAGCTACATTGTTCATTTTATTTTTATATGTTTATTTTCTGTAAATATTATCAGAAGTGGTGATGAAGAGGTTCCTAGTTTAGAGGCAGACACTTAAGACTGTAGTAACATTATCAGTTAACCTTTACCAGCATTTCCAGCTTGCAAAACAGTAGATTTAATTTTGAAATGTTTACCAGATATTCCCAACAATCTCCCAGTCTGGTACCACACTGCCATTTTGTGGTTGGTGTTGCAGCACCTATTGTACCTTTTTCTGCAATATCCTTCATTAGTAGACAGATTGCGAAAACTTTCGCTGTGCATAAGAGCTGATAGATACTTGTTCTTGCTCTTCTTGGTGTTCTTTTCAGCAAATTATCAAGTGAAGCAGCACATTGCACATTTCAGATACTGTCTCATGTCCATATTTCGTAGGCCCAGTGGGTCATCTGCGTTCGAAATAATGCACTTGCTCATTAAGAGATTACTCTCTCTCTCTCTCTCTCTCTCTCTCTCTCTCTCACACACACACCTTGATAGCAGTGAGTTTGATTGGATACCTCAGCAGATAACCATCAGCTCTGAGATGCGGTTAATCAAAGTGCTCTTGCTCTCTCTCTTTCTCTCTCTCTCTCCTTCTGTTTCTTTCTCCATCATATTGTCTACCTCCGGTTTTAACCAGTGTGAAACAAAAAAATTTGATAATAATAATAATAATCTCTCTGTATCTCTAATTCATTGGTAAAAGCATCTCTGACATGATTTCATTTTTTGTTGCATGCAGTTTCATATTTCAGGAATTTTACCAGAAAAAAAGTGTCACCATTTTGAAACATGGCGAAAAAAGCAGATCCCAAAAAAAATGACACTAAGAAAATCAAAACAAGTGGATTTGTAATGCAAACTACTGGTAGATATTTTTAACTTAGTATCCAAGACAAGTAGGCTCATCTCCTCAGCTGGAATCATATTGAAGTATAACTGACTAGTGCTGTATCAGGAACTCTCTGACTGGACTTCTCACCTCGTCGGCTGCCCAAAGTCAAATGAACCATTTCAGTCAGTGCTGGCCAGAGTCACTGAACATACATCACAATGGACACTTATGACATCATCAATGTTATGCTGTGAATACTGAACCAGTCATCTAACATTATAAAACAAAACAAAACAAAAAAGCCAAATAAAGCAGATCTATAAAGTAAAACACAGGCCAAATATCGTTACAAAGTACAATGATAGATCCTGCAGTTGCAAATATGTTTCTATTACTATCAGCAGCCTAGCTGACTTTTCACATTGCATGAATCAAAAAAACGGAGATAAGTTTCTTTTGCGATGCCAATATCAGGGCTTTTTCATCACATTTCACCACCTATGCTTCATTTTTCTTGTTGCACTCATTTTATTGCTTCTTCTCTCTCTTTTCAGGAAAATATCAACATTGATGAAGCAGCTAACTGTTTGGTGAAGCACATCATCGCCAGTGAGAACGACATGCTCCAATCAGAAGTCCCTGACACCATCTCTCCCCAATTGGAGACGGGCAAGGGCGGGTCTTGCTCCTCCTGCTTCAGATCCCAATAACGGCTCATGACAGCTGGATATTTTTTATGTATCTTCTTACACACACAACAGCATGTGAGAATGTGTGTGTGTGTGTGTGTGCGTATGTGTGTGTGTATATGTGTCTTTTTGAGTGAGGTAAAGACAACTTTTGCTGTCTTTAGGGGAAACGAGTGGCACCACCTCCCTCCTCAGATAGTTTGTGTTTGTGTGTGTGTGTTTGTGTGTGTTTGTACATGTATGTGAATGTTTTTCTCTTTTGACTGAGGTAAAATAAGAGATTGAGGGACAAAGAGAAAGAAAGAAAGATGGGTGCAGCTGTGTGTGCTTGCCAAAGGCAAGGTTACCCTCAAGGCAACGTGAAGCCTTGATTCTGCCACTTCAGTAACCATGGAGACACAGTTTATGAACATACACACACACACACACAAACACACACACACACACAGAGACTGCAGCGCATCAGAGTGCTTGTCCATAGTAAAAGTCAAGGGAGTTTATCTCTATCTGCAGATTATACCGTTTTTCTCTCCCTGTCTCTGTCTCTTTTTCTCACGCTCTAGTCACTTTTTTCTCTCTGTTTCTCTCTGTCTCTTTGTTTCTGTTTCTCTCTGCCTGTTTCTGTCTCCTCATCCTTTCCGTCTATTTCTGCATCTCATTTGTATGAATATCTTCAATGTCATTTTGGCCTAATCCTCAGACAAAAAGCAAAGCTATATCTCATTTCAGTCCAATTATTCAAAGTAATTCCCTCTCAGTCTTTACAGTTTTGAATTACATTCCTAGCTATGGTTGCTTTATATCTGGTTTAATTTTATTCTATACACAGACATTTTTATGGCACAGTCATTTTGAAGAGAGGGGCCAGACTTACATTTCCTTCTGGCTCCAGTATTGTGTTTTCTAAATGTATAACAGAATGTATTGATGTAATTAAAATCGCTTTTATAATGCAAACCATTTTATTTAATTTCTTCAATAGATATATTCACAATGTATTTTATTTTTAAGTGCACTTGCGGTGCTTACCTGTTTGACCACCTTTGCATCAGTCTGTCTTATACACAGAAGCAGAATGGATAGAATGTCCCTGTTCATGTCAACATTCTGTCTAGACCTACAGTAAGTCAACTCAATTCAATGGCAGCGTGCTCGGAATTGTATGAATAACATCATGAGTGTATGAGTGAATGAAAACAAGGACATGTCCAATCTATCCATTTTAATTCTATGGTTTTGTATATCAACATCCAGTTTTTACTCCATTGTTCATAATTTATAATATTTGTAATTATGGGATAAGTGCAGATATTTACACATGTACATATTATATATTTAGTCAGGCAAAGATGTATCCAGAAGTAGGCATGTTAATGTGAATAAACCATAGCTTTCCTGACTGAGTGGCTATATGGTGTTTGTCCATTGGTCCCTGGATGTGATTTTATGTTACTGATGAAATAAACTGTATTTAAACTGTAATATAATATCATGAAAAGTATTCTGTCACAAAAAAAAGTCTAATTTTAAAACCACTGGTTTCAAACAGTGAAAATGTATAGATAATATAATTTTAATGGTATATTAAGCATCCACAGCTCAACTACTCTTAAAGGGGATCAGGCCATTTTCAGGCTGGGTTTTCAATTATTTGAAATTCCTGCCCTTGAGGCGGAAATATCTCTGAGGTTACAGCAAACGTCAAGGAGCAGCAGATTGCTGACATCATCTAGCATTATATTGTCATGCTCATGTGGAATCAAGGGGTCAGTGTGGCCATAAAAACATTCAAATTATGCAATTAAAATACCATATATCATGACACAAAACTTTATTCATTGAATTTTCTTTCCATGGGCTTCAGGTTTTAGGCCAGACAGCACCTGTACTGGTCTGCCATTTTCCTTACTTTGTGTATATCACATCACACCCCACGAAATGATAAAAATCGGGTTACATTATGAAAGCATTTAGAAAAAATGTTGAGTTTTTCTCAGTGACCTGTGATTGACCTACCATGTGACTGTAGAAGGCTTTGCTGTTACCTCACCTTCCTCTCTTAGTCTAACCTGTGTGTGTGTGTGTGTGTGTTTACTCATGGATCAGCAACTTTGTGCTAACAGTTTTAAAGTATATACTACTAGTTATACTACTACTAGTTACTTTATGTGTATGTGATGCAGAAAAAAATGATAGGATCGCGCTGATTAAACTTGTAATGTGGGAGCTGGGGTGGGACTTTGACTCCCCATAAGAGAAAGGAGACCTCCTATAAGCAATAGAAATCTCATCTTGCGGGTCTGTCACCTTAAGAGATAAAACCCAATTTTCTGGGAGAATACTGGAGCATACTATAGAGATCTCCTATGTCTTCCAAATATATGAGTTTCCCCGAATGCAGCATCACATCGGTCAACAGCAATCAACAGAACATCATCATCAACAGAAACTGCACAAGGCGACCAGACGGGTGACTCCATGTGACGTGAATGGATAATTTTAGTAAGTAGACCAACTTTCAATATATATATAAATAATCCACATTGTGCTGGTCTCTGAAACAATTGGCATTTTTAACCTTTGGCACAGGCGCTAGCTAGTTAAGTTAGACAGCCATCCACCAACTGAGTTACACTAGCTAACAATTTCTAGGTCTAGCTAGCTAGCTGCGTAACTACCGTAGGCTCAAGTTTAATGTCTAAACAACAACCCCGTTTTCACACCAGCTATGTTCAAACATGTAGTTATCAAACACACCATGTTTCTTAAAAGTTTGATTATGCTTCAGTTAGGCTGTGAATGTAATATTTTATTAAAAACATAAAGAAAAGCAAGACAAAACCAAACAAGCTGTGAAACTATTGCACCATTTTTATCAACCAACCCCTTCTTTAGAATATATTTAATTGGCATCTTGCAGAGTTCAGGTCAGCCCAGTGCAACAGAACACACCTCAGCATCAGGCCAGACTTTTCCCAGCCCAGCAGTGCATAAATACTGTATTTTCTGGATACTGGATTTCTGGTTTCTTGGTTTGGTGATTTTCAACTTTTATGTGACCATAGGCAGCAGGGTCAGCAGCACATCAGCTGTGTAGAGACAATGTTTTCTCCTGTGGCAGATTAGTGTTTAGTTCCAAGAAGAAGTGAATAACGTTATTCATTCATTTACACTATAGCCCCAGATCATCTGCTGCATGAACCTTTAAACCAATAGGATTTTAATTTTATATCAAATTTATTTTATTAGGATAAACCCCTAGAGATGCACCATCTTGTTTTCCGGGGGGTCCAAATATATACAGTACATACGAACAAAGGTAACATATAACACATACATCAAAACACACAGTACAACAATAAACATCCAAACAGACACAAAAATATTAGGTAAGTAAATACATAATTAAGTAGGTAGGTACAATCTCCCCATAGTAGCCAAAGGCAAAAGCCAACAACACCTTTGCCATACTAAAGTGGATCAGCCCCAAAGAGTAAAGAAATGTGGTGTTTCCATGCCATTGAAGCCCAGGAACTTTGGAACTTTGTAATTAAAAAAACGTAAGGAAAAAAACGCCTTTTTTTTTTTTGGTAATATCTATTCAGCTTTTTATTCAGTAAATATTCAGATTGGCTACCTTTTTAAAAATCTCTGAATATTATCTCAAGGTTAGGAAAGTACTCTGAGGGTTAAAGTTGTATTGTAGCCTCAGAAAGATATAGATTTGTGCTCAGGGGAGTCAGGTTGTTTAATATTACACTATAGGTCCTTGTAAGGGTTAAAGTAACTCTCTTTCTACAACTACTCCAGGTAAAGTGGTTCCAGTGGGAGAATGAAGATTGGGTCAGTGTTGGCAGGCATGGAGATTCCCAGGCTTCCCTCTCTACCTTGCCCTTTCTGCCTCTCTCTTTTTGTATACATCAGTCTGAGTGGTTCCTGTGGAGGGGAATCAAAGTAGCACCCCTTATCCCCTTTGCAGTTTGTTCGGCTCTCTTTAAAGTATACCTTAAAGTACTTATCCTACCCTTACTGCTCCTCATCCTCCTCTCCTTTTCTCTTTATCACATCACTCCACTCACATGGTCTCGACCTAAAGGTTGTACATTTCAAGATGTGTCAGATTTATTTATATCATTTGCAGGTAGGGAATATGTTGATTTAAAGCATTGTCCAGTATGCTCCTTTCTCTGCGGATCTCAGTACAAATTTAGCACAACTAGCCACAGGCTAGCATGACTGAAATTTATAAACTTTTTTTTTTTTTTTTACGGTTAGTCTGATCAAATTAAACCCAAGGTGTGATTCATGAAAAAAGAAATGTCACAATGTTATTTAATTTTATAGGAAATAGCAAAAGCAATAATAAACAAAGAATGTTTTCATAACTACATCCCTAGATCTGGCCTAATAAGATTTATATGTTACGTGAATCCAGTCATAGAAAAATAAATTAACTAATTATGGTCTTTTGAGTAAAAAAGCTCAATGTGGACTGTAGCAAAACATTACCGTCATGTTAACCAAGTCTTTTCATCGGTCTGTTTCCGCCGCCACCAGCTGTTTTTCTTCGATCTCGGTGACACGCTCTGTCTAATTGCATGTTTCCAAAGATAAGCTCGGTTAACACTGTGTTTTTTGTCCTTGTGAGAGAAAGAGCGCATACATTGTTTTGCTGACGCTCTGTTGGATATTGGTTTGGGGTTAGAGCTTGTGCTAGAGATGATGGTGTCGCTGGCTAATTTGTAATAATTGGTTGTGAATTTTAGTAAAAATGTATGTGACAAAAAGAGGAGAGAGATTATGCACTGTAGAGTTGTGTGGGAATTCT